>JAKUCM010000973.1:0-28611 GCA_023374145.1 Lepidium sativum | reverse complement strand
AATTGCCACCGACATAGATTTAGGAACCAAATTCTCAAGTCATTTGAAGTCTTAAGAGTACTCTTATTAATTATACAATTTCATAACCAAAATTGACTAGTAGAGAATACGAAAGAGAACAACCTATAGAAAATAATAACTAGAGATAAAATGATTGCTTCATCGATGGTCACCCAATGGCTAATATCCAACATCGATGAAATTATTTTAGGGTGAATTGCTAGATTAAAGTGAAAATAAATTGTTTCTTCATTTTGTTAATTAAGTGGTTATAATATCATCATGTAAGATGCCTAATATAGATTATTTTAAGGTGAATTGCTAGATTAAAGTGAAAATAAGAGTTAATTATTTAAACAGAGCAACTATATCACATTGGCTTAGACGCGAGACGAACTCTACTTGACAAACACACAAGAAGAAGATGAAGAACAAAAATCCATTCCCAAATTTCGCGAAATTGACAAACCAAAATGTCGCGAAATCGACAAACCCAAATATCACCGTGAAGAAGAAAAAATCTTGACTAACAATTAGGTTTTCATTTTTGTTTTGTTTCCTTTTTTAGAAGGATGTAATCGTAATTACACCATTTACTCTTTTTTTTTTTTCTAACGAAACTATTACCATAAATAGAGCAAATTTTTGATTTATTTTTCTGTAATTGTTTCATTATTTTAAGGTTCCTTTTTTACTATAAAAATAAATATTTCATTTTAGCTAATTTTTCTTACGTAAAAGAATGAAATAATGAACTAAATGTGGGATTACATGTTGAAATAATAATCCCAATCACCACATACGTTACACTTTGAATAGAACTTTTACGTATATCAACATTTAACGTTTACTAATATCAAAATAAAACTCGTTCAAAATATTAACCAACTTCTACTGATATCATTTATCAAAAAACAAACTTGTACTGAAATCAAATTAAAATCGTTCAAATATTAATCAACTCTAAAAACTTCCATTAATATGTGATATATAAAACCAATGAAGGTTGAGAAATAGAGATTTAGACACGTAAGTGTGGTATTGACATATTGTGAAGGTAGCTGTCGACTTGGTGTCAACTTTTTTGGAATTCTCTATTTCTCTTTGAACAACATATAATGAAAGCTTAGCAAGTTTTGCCAAACATAATTAAAGAATCAATGCAACCAATACTCTACCATTTCTATTCTACGAATCTCTTAAGAAATGTCACTAATCAGAAAGCGACAAAACTCCTTTAATATGGTTAGTTAAAGTGAAATCGACAAATAAAGTATAGTCCTATGTATTAGGCATTAGGTCGAAGTAGTGGTATGGTCATGAAACATGAGCTAAATATTTGTCAACATTACGATTTTCACTCATTTATTCCCTGAGAAAACTACTCCAAGAAACAAACAGGGAATTCTCGTGATTAATGGATTACAACGATGGACCAAAAAATAGACTCAATGCTGACATTTTAGTTAAGTGAATGAGATTATGCTGATGCAATGAATAGAGACTATTTGGTGAAAAGAAAAAGAGAGAGTAACGTACGTGGCTACTCTAGACCACCTTATAACATAGCCCAAGAGAGTCGTGTTCAAAGTGTGGAAAAGTGAAGTGAGGGAGAAGCAAAGTGATATTGAGAGAAAGATGAAGATGAAAGGATGTGATCAGAAGATTCTACTGATGCTTGCAGTGGTTCTAGCCGTGGCTAGAGGTCAAGAGACTACTGGGTTCGTGACATGGGCCAAGGATTACTACCTGACATGGGGACATCAAGCTTTGGTTATTAATCAAACCTCTGAACTCCACCTCACCCTCGATCACAACTCTGGTTCTCTTTCTCTCTTTCTATGTTATGAACCTGTGTTCGTGTCTAGACGATGATTATGACTGGTCTTATGTTTCTTACAGGATCCGGGTTTGAATCCCAAATGATATATGGATCAGGATCCTTCAACGTAAGAATCATGGCACCTAAAACCAAGTCTACAGGAGTCATTACTTCCTTCTATGTATGTATCATTAATGACATGACATTCAACCTTATGATGTTTTACGTACCCAGAGAGTGTGTTTTGATCTTGTCTGCTCTATTTGGCAGTTGATCTCTCGTTCAAGCCGTCATGACGAGCTCTGTTTCCAGATTATGGGAGGCAATAAGCCACCCTATTTGCTGAATACGAATATGTTCCTGTATGGTGAAGGAGGCAAAGATCAAAGGTTTCATCTCTGGTTTGATCCAACCAAAGATTACCATTCCTACATGTTTCTTTGGAACCCAAATCAGCTTGTGTGAGTATCATATAACACTAAATTTGGTCATATAATCTCCTCCTTTGAACAATCAGTAACAAAAGAAAAAGTATTTCCACAATTGCAGGTTCTACGTAGACGATACACCAATCCGGGTCTACAGAAAGAACCCACATGTTTACTACCCATCAGTGCAAACAATGTTCATAATGGGGAGTGTGAAAAACACATCCATAGTTGACCAGAAGCAGATGCCTTACATTGCTAAGTTCCGGTCATCAAAGATTGAAGGGTGTAAAACTACGTTTCTGGGGATAGAGAAATGTACTGATCCTAAACTCTGGTGGAACCGCAAACAACTAAACTCTAAAGAGAGAAAACTGTACATGAACGCAAGGAAGATGTACCTGGATTATGACTATTGCTCTGACAGACAGCGATATCCTCAAGTACCTCAAGAATGCGGAAGTTACAATTAGAGAAAGATCAACAATACCTGTTAAAGTGTTTGAGCCTACAAAACGAAAAGCTTGACAACATATGTAACTGTAAGATGCTAGCTACATTTCCATGTCACGAGCTCATATACAGATACACATTTACATAGAATGCAATTTCTCAAACATGTTTATCCAGAAGTATAATACGAGAAAAGATCATAAATTAGAAACCGCTCATTAGATATATAGTTAGACAAAGTCGCAGCAATGATGGTTTTGCTAAATACAAGAACATACAAGTTAACAGAGAGAAATAAAGAGTTTATTTTCTACTCTTTTTAAAATGTAAAGCCTTTTAAATTGAATTCAGACATGATCGATCATACATATCCAAAATTCAAGGCGAAGTCGACAAATATCTGCTGTCTTCAACAGCAGGTAAATTGGCATCTGGAGTGTTCTGAGCTTAGCTGCAAAAAAGATACAAAGCCATTGAAAGGTAGATTAAGGATTGTTAGTTCACTGATGCATTCAGATTCAGCAAAAGAGCAAGAGATTCTTTCTAGTATTGTTTGAATCAACAAAGAAAATTTGATTCTTTGACATACTCATGAAGCTTGTTTCATAGTCAATTTCGAATTTCGACATGATTGTATCCCAATCAAAGCAGACATAGATTGATTGTATCCTAAGATGATCATGTAATCAATCAATGTACATCTACATTGCATATAGAGTGAAATTTACCCTTGGCCGTCGAGATTCCCCTGCCCACTGCTTCCACCACTGCCGTAAGAGACATCATCTCCGGTCGCTGCCGATGGCTGCCAAACGCTCTGCCATGCCTGAGACGGAGGCTGCAAATACTGGCCACTCGGATCCATAGCCGGTCTTCCAATCATCATCCCTCCAGGACCTGTTGGTTGACCCATCGGAGGATAATAGTAAGGCACACCACTCGCGGTGGGAGTCACCATCCCACCACCGAGCACGGCGGCTTCGTCCTTGATCTCGTCTCTCGGAACGATATCGACAAGGAAATCGAAGATATCGGTCCTTGTAATCGCAGCAGCGATGTCGTTTTTCTGAAGCGTACGACGTTTATTCTCCTCAGCGTGAAGCCAAGATCTGATCGTGAGCTCGAGGATAAAGAGCTCACAAGCCTTGGCGAAGAGAATCGGTGCTTCAGCGGAGATCATACGCACATCTTCATCAGCTTTCATTATCTTTTTGATCCGAGCGAGTGGAAGCTGATGATTTTTGAAATCATTAACCTGTTCGATCTCTTGGCGTTGGTAGGTCCAGAACAATTGGAGCTGTTGTTGCTGTTGTTGGAGAAGGTGGTGGTAGGACACACCACCTCCAGCGGCGGAAACGGAGGTTCCGGGAGGAGGAGGGATTCCGGCGGCGGAGGGAGGTGGTTGCTGGTTGTTGTCCATTGGTCGATTTGGATGTGGTTGTTTGATTTTTCAAGCTCAGAGCGTGTGACAAGTTTTTGCCAAAGGGATTGGGGGATTCAAGTGGATAAGGTGGACAGCGATGTAGCTGATTTTTCCTTTAAAATAAATAAATTATTTTCTCTTTTTTATTTAAATAAAAATATTAAATCCAATTAATAACATCGTTTGAAACGGTTTTTGAAAAAGTAAGCGATTGAAAAATATTTGTTTGAAAATTATGATCACTTGAAAATAGCGGTTGATAAAAGAAACTTCCAATCAAAAACCGTCTAAAAACTAATGTTGATTGATAATACTACAATGATTGAATAGTGTAATGAGATAAAAATTAATATATAAAACTTGATTCAAATAATAATTCTAAAATATAGTTTAAATTTTTTTGATATATATATATATATCAAAACTATTAATTTTAAATAATATTTGCAAACTAGCAAATAACTATTTTCCTAAATATAAATAAATAATTCTTCTTCTTGAATTATTATAATATGAATCATATATTGATTTTAAATTATATTTATATGTAAAGTGTAAAAATAGACGATTGTTGGTATTTACAGATGACGATTGTTTCTTAAATGACCGTGAGTAGCAAAATAAATCCAAACATTTTCATAAAATATCATTTGCAAATAGTCATTTCAAACAAAATACTGATTAGTAGCAAAATAAACATATCGTCTGAAAATGAACGTTTCAAAAAAACCAATCAAACTCATTATCTATATATTTTCGCAAGAAATTTTGTTACTATAAAAGTAGACCGATGATATCCAGAATTAAAAATTAAAAATCAAAAGTAAAAGACCAAAAATAATAACCTTACAAACATACAAAAATATTCTTTTGACATTTATCTTACAAAAATATAAAAAGATATTTCTTAAAATAAATTATTATCAGTTAAATGAATTTTTGTCAACATTTAACCACAACTGACCGGTCAAATAGGCAAGTTCCTATGTAATGTAGGTAGCATGACTCCTTAATTGTGCAAATGTGTTATTTGTTTTGGTGAATTTTTTTTTTGTCAACATTGAATCTCAAATTGCCGGCCGTTAACCAAATTCTTGCAAATGTAAGCGGGGGGACTCGATCCCAGAATATGCAAGTGTGCATGCCTCTTGTGGAGTTACCACCTGCCATTAGAATAAATGTAACTTGCTATTTGTTTTGGTGATTAGAATAATATATTTAACGATTTGACATCAATAATTTATTACTTTTCTATAATAAATGGTAGACTAAAAACAAATTCTACAATATGTATTTTGTGCTGAAGAGTTTTGTCTATTGTTCAAAAAGAATTATTAATATCAGACATCGTTTTAACAGTTTTTATCTATTTATCTTCTTGTAGCATTGATCATGACAGGTTTATTTCTGGTCAAGAGAGAAAGAAATAAAAAAACTCCGTTGCCGGGACTCGAACCCGGGTCTCTCGGGTGAGAGCCGAGTATCCTGACCAGCTAGACTACAACGGATTTCGACAAGTGTTAGGTTAATCAACAAAAGTATAATTAAATTAAAATTCCGGTGATTTTAGTTGTACATGCCATGGACAAAGTGTTTGTGTAAGTTAAATCCGCAACTTTCTTACTTTGAATAACTATGTATGTGTGTGTGTGTCTTAATAGAGAAAACATCTCTTTAAAAATTGCTATCTAGATCCTCACTGGTGAGAACAAATGAAGCTTTTAATAACCACATGTAGTAATACTATAACAATGACTTCTGTCTATTTCTTTGATCCTCATTTCCCAGTTTACAAACACCACACCACACAGTTTCAGATCAAAGCAGAGGAAGAAGAATGCAAACAAACAAACAAACCGAGATCTTAGATAGCGGTTTTTTCTATAGGTCACAGGTTGCGTGGCCGTGTAGTGAGAGAAGATCTCATATCAACAATAGCAGATTTATCAGCACCAAGCTTTATTGCTTCTTTACTAGCTCTAATGAACCGAGATGTAGCTCCTTTAACATATTCATGAGCTTGTTTCACAGTCATCTTCTTCCCAACTTCGTCAGGGAAGCTACTAAGGAAGTGATCACCATTGAGAACCGCTGCAAGTTGAACCACTTCACCCTGAAACTCAGAGAGAGCTGCATCCTCTTTAGGCTCGGTGGTTCTCATTGGTGTAACTTCAGGTAGAGTCATTGGACAATCAGTTCGAGGAGAGGTTAAGTGAGAAACAACGTCTTCAAAAGTAGCAGCCCAAGCATCTCTATGTGTTAAGAAATTTGAAGAGATGTTGAAGAGTTTCTTAATGGTTGCTGGTATTGATGAATGTTCATACTCTGAAGTCTCTGTTGGCCCTTTTGCCTCACTCACCACTTCACAAAAAAAGACCAAAATTAGTAAAATTAAGACCATCCACATTAGTGAAACACTTAGGGGAGTTCTTAAAAAAAACAAAAACTAAAAAAACGGAGCCAATCAGGTTTCGCCACGTAGCAAACCCGTCTCTTGTGGGTTCCCTCTGGCGAACCCGTATCTTGCGGGTTTCCTCTGGCGAACCCGCCTCCTCACTATTTACTTTTTTTTTTTTAATTAAAAATTTCTTGGAACCTGAGCCAAGAACCCTCCTTAAACCCTTGATGCAGATAGTCTAAAGAGAAAATATAAAATCATAATAAAATAAAATAAAAGATAACATACCGGTTCCTTTCTGAATCCAAGGTGAAACCATAATAGTAGGAACCCGAACTCCTAACCGGTCGAATTTAAAAAAAAACAGGAGCCGGTCCGGTATTACCATCCGGGTTAGGTATACCAACAAAAGGAGTCTTAACATGATCATAAAATCCACCATGTTCATCATAAGTTAGAACTAGAAGTGTCTCGTTCCACTGTGGACTCGACCTAAGTGTCTCGTACACTTCTTTAACCAGCTTTTGACCGTTAGCCACGTCATGCGACGGGTGATCGTCATTAGCCGGTATACCCTTGAGATCGAAATACCTCGGTTCGATGACGGTTAAGCTCGGTAAGTTTCCTTTCGCTGCGTCTTTTTTGAATTTCAGATCGTATTTATGGAAATTGAATATGTATTTTAGTTGTCGGAGATTTCTGTAGAACAATGTGGTCGGAATATTCTGAAAGTATATTCCGAAGTCGATGTCGTTGCTGTGAAGTGAATCGAATATAGTCTTTTGTGGATACCTGAAATTCAAAATGATCATACATAAATTATCTATATAATCATTTTTTTTGTTCTTGATAATTTCTTATCATTATTTTGTCAACGGCGAATTATATTGGGTCACAACTGGCCGGCCCAATAACTAAATTCTTACATAATGTAGGTATGGAGACTCGATCCCAGGTTATGCAAATGCGCTGCCTTAAGTGGACTTACCGCATGCCACTAAGGTAGATGTCATTTGTACTTGTAACCTTAATTAAACAAAAATCAACTCATATTTTGATTTACAATAATGGATTCAATTAATTCAATCTTATCATTGCTAATCCAATTAATTAGTATTTGCTGTGGAAATGAATCGAAGAAATTATTGAAAAAAAAGCGTACCCTTGAGCGAGTTGTTTTTTGACATGACTTGTTGAACCATGTGAAGTAGCAGAATAGACAAATAACCGATTCGGTTGAGTCGGACCGGGAATTGAAGAAAACCACCGGTCAAAAACAGCGAATTCCTTAACCAATTCAGCGTAAACCGGTACAGCTTCAGGTCTAAAGCCTTTCATTACAGTCTCCGACAAATTTCCAGGCATAGAAAGCGCTTGTTCAACGAAACCCATCATCGATGGGATCTGACCCTGATTCGACCCGAATACTTGTTGCTCCACAGCTTCAAACGAATGACCAGGATCCGGATCCACAAACTCTGCATCGTTCGTGAAGCAAATGGTTTGTGTACTATTCGGAACCGGGTTACATTCGTGACCCGTAACACCATTTATAGACGGGTTTACAGATTTCTTCATCCAGCCTAAGAGATGATCGAAAGATCGATTTTCCATTACTAAAACGACGACTGTTTTGATTGGTGATTGCCATTGATGGGATCCTTGAGTTACATGGGTTTGTGTGAGGAGACAATACAGTGCTAGAAACTGTGAGAAAGTAAAGTAAAATCTGGAAGGTTTCATGAATGATTAAGCTTTTGGTGTAGGATTTGATTCTGTGGATTTGTTTTGCCTTAGATTGGTTACTGAAAGTACATAAAGACAGTAAAGAGATAATTGTCTTGGTGGAACCAAAAAAACAAGTGAAAAGTAAGAAGCTTGAACCTTTATTAATGGAGAAGCTCTCAGAAAATTGACTTTTTTACAGATAACTTGAGAAAGATTTGGGTAAATGTGAAGAATTGGAGAATGGAGAGCAAGAAGAGAAGCTATGAAATCTATTTACTGATTTGATTATGGTAGGCTGGAAATGTAATAGAAGATTCTGTTCAATCAAATTCAGAAATTAAGGCTCATTTATTATTATTTATAGGTAAGTTTTAAACTTGGAAATACAATGCACGTGAAGACTTGGCCTCACAAAACCACATAAGATGACCATGGATTCTTAGAACATTTCCAAATGTGCTAGGAATATTAGGCCACCGGGTTTCTTAAGGGTTTCTTAACTTATTTTATTATTAAAAATTTAAGAAACTCTTAAGAAATTATATGAAAGTTTCTTATTTAAAAAACTCTCGGATAGGTTTCTTAACTTATTTTATTATTTTATTATTAAAATATATTTTTAACTCAATTTTTCTCATATATAATCATTTAATAATATTTAAGAAACTCTAATAAGAACTCTCCAATAATGTTGCTCTTAGTTTGAAGTTTTCTATAATAAAATATTAATATTTTTACACAATTTAAAACTTTTTTTAATTTTTTTTCTAATTCTTCGATCAAATTAAGATACCTAGCTTTTGAGTATCTAATGAGTTTGGAGATAGTCTTTTAAGTACCTTGTTTCTGTAATTTTTTTCATTTTCTTAATATTAAGAAGCCTTCTTATAACCATTATTGGAGATAGTTTTAGTGTCCTATATAGCTTACTAGTTGATAAATAATGACAAATGTATATTAGATATTTATCCTTTTCGTATATTGGAGTTTTTACCGGAAATGCTCCATTATACAAATATATGTACCAAGTGTAACTAATAAAATTACTTTGTCTAATGTGGTATGTGCCCTATAAGAATATAAAATATTTTCTCTGTAAATCTAATCTTTTTGTTATAAGTTCTCAATTCTTAATGGAGTCCTGATTGTAAGCAACTGTTTAGTCTTTATATTTGAAAAAATACATAGAAGTACTCAAAGAGATTTTTCAACATCTTTCATTGTATCAAAGCATGACTCTTTCTAAAATCCTTCTCTTCTCTCTACTTTCTCTTTCACTGTTTTCTCTTTTGAAATGTCTAATAACAATCAACAAACTAAAGCAGCACCCATTACCTCTGAAAAGGCCTATGGTATTTCAAACATCAAATTTCACATTCTTCTAATAATGCTAAATCACATTTTCTGGGCTATCTTCTTTTCCATGAAGGATATCGTTGTTTTGATCTCAAAACTCGTAAGATAATCATCTCTCATCATGTCAACTTTGATGAGACTATTTTTCCTTACTCTCTCACAAACACACAAACACCTTCACCTCAAACTCTATTACCAGCCGACACAGAACCCTTTCCTTTGCAAAAACAAATTTTTTTACTCCCTTCACTCCATAAATGTCTACTTCCTCTATTCCTACACCATCTCTTCCCCAACTCCGTCAACATCGACTAATCATCCACCTCAAAGGATATTTACTCGCTCACAACAAGGGACTAGAAAACCAAAACAAATTCTATCTTTTGACGTAGATACTATTTCCTCACTTCCAAAAAGTTACAAGCAAGCTCTAATGGATCCAAATTGGACTCCTTCAGTGATAAAAGTGTACAATGCTTTGATTAAAACTAATACTTGGAGTTTAGTGCCTAAACATGCATGTGTAAATATTGTCAACGCAATTTAACTTTACAGACACAAGTCCAATGCCGACAGATCATTATCTCGATACAAATCGAGACTTGTTGCCAACGGGAAGTCACAGGAGTAAGGCATACACTTCGATGAAACTTTCAGTCCTGTTGTAGAACCTGCAACAGTTAGAGATGTACTTAATTTCGTGGTGGAAAGGGAATGACCAGTGACTCAGCTCGACATTCAAAACGCATTTTTACATGGCGATCTAAGAGAAATGGTTTATATGCATCAACCACTAGGATTTCATGACAAGGAACATCCGGATTACGTTTCTTGCTCAAGAAAGCCATTTATGGATTAAAACAAACTCAACGAGCTTGGAATGCTCGATTTGCTAACTTTGTCAATAATATGGGATTTGCCCAAAGTCCCACTAAAAGGAGTGATACATGGCTTAGCCGTCTTCGCTCTTTTTAGAATTGGTAACGGTGACTCCGATAGCACCAGCGTTGACTCCCTTCGTCTTATTTCTACCATTAAAGTTTTGGTTTTTAGACATGGTGTAGTTTTGTCCGTGTTGTGTAAAAGCAAGTTATGAGAATTCTCTTTTTTTTTTTTGGTGTCTTCTTAACCATGTTCAAGTGGTTTTAAATTGTGTTACATTGTGCTTACAATTTATTGGTGAAGAACTGATGTCGAAATAATAAAATTTATATATCTGAGTAACTGATGATCCACTAAAACGATGGAAGAATAAACTATATTGGAATTTTACAGATTACACCAATTAAGATAATAAGGTAAAAAAAGCCAAAGAGGTATAATGCGTAAGAGAAAAGATAGGTATAAAGCGAAAAAGAGTGAAGCCAAAAAAGTAATAAAAACAAAAACACAAAAGACAAAGGGATTGAAGACCAATTGCCCACAAGTTTGCCACTTAACTCGTGAGTAGTGTGAAGTGATGACATCATAGTAGCCAGCTCGTCAACATGCGTTTCATTTCTTTTTTATTTATTTAAATATTATAAAGAACCGCTATTCTTCGTAACTAATAGATGTGCTCTTTTTTTTTTCTTGTTAATATTACGCCACAAATGACCGATCCATTAGTTAAGTTCTTGCAAATGTAAGCGGGGACACTCAATCCCAAGATGTGCAAATGTACATGCCTTTTGTGGACTTACCACCTGCCACTAGCCTAAATGCCACTTGCAATAACTGTTCTTAAACCAACATTATCCATAGTTTTTTGTTTTGAATTTTTTATTTATAAAATATTAATATTTTAATATAATATATGAATAAACCAATAAGAATGATCTACATGTTAAGAAATTTATGCAAAAATTTCTTATTTAAGAAACTCATCTTCTTCTTTCACCTCTATAATTATTATTTTTAAATTTTTTATTTCTTAAAAATTTGTATAAAAACCACCAATAATAGTGTTCTTAGTGCATATTCAATTGTGAGATTCTTAGAGTCTTACCAAATTAAAAATAAATAAATAAATAAAAGAGAAGTATGAGATTCTGGCTTGATTCGTCTCATCCCAAAAAAACTTTTTGAATTTATTTTACTTTTTGATTTTTTTTTTTAAAAGAAAATTATATGAGATTTTTTAGAATCGGCATCCTTGTGAGTGCTCCTAGTATTCTAGTTTCGTGATATAATGAGATGACCGAAGTCATAAAGTTGTATATTAGTGAAGGAGTCACGTGTCACGTCGTTCGAAAACAACGTATCCGCACGTGATCTCCACCGGCCCGTACTTTTCACAGCACACGAGGAAGTTTCTTGTTGTTGAATATCAAAACTCAAAAACCTCTCAACCATTTATCTCTCTCTAATCTCAATCTCTCTAGTGGCAAAGAAATGGCGGATTGGGGACCTGTAGTGATCGCTGTGATCTTATTCGTGCTTCTGACTCCAGGACTTCTCTTTCAGATTCCGGCGAGAGGTCGAGTCGTCGAATTCGGGAATATGCAGACTAGCGGTGCGTCTATTCTCGTCCACGCCATCATTTTCTTCGGTCTCATCACCATCTTCACCATCGCCATTCGTCTCCATATCTATACCGGTTAATTCAACCGTACCGGATTCGTTAAAATATTCCTCTGGTTGGTTTGTGTTGTTCTTACCTCTTTGTTTTCCCTTTCTTTTCTTGCTTTGTTTGTCTATGTGTCGGGATATGTGAAGTGAATCTGAATGTGCATGAAGTTAATTAAACAAAATAGAGATGTTTCTGTTTCTCAACTTGCAACAGGTTTTTATTACAATTCGGTTAACCATGTTGGTTCTACATTCACTTCCTTAACGACATCGCTTCTCTCTTTAGGCTATGAATCAAGGACATAACTTCCCCTCCTTCTTTGCCTTATACTACTTTGGTTATTACTTTTAAATATTAAATCACCAATCGAAAACTGGCCTTTTTTTTTTTTTTTTGTTAACATTGGGTCACAAATGGCCGGCCTATTAGCCAAGTTCTTGCAAATGTAAGCGGGAGACTCGATCCCAGGATGTGTAAGTGCGCATACTTTTTGTGTGGACTTACCATCTGCCACTAAGCTAAATGCCACTTGCTCAGATTCTTTTGTAAAAAATGTTTTCTCAATCTTTCTTTGTCATAGTTCAACAAAATCATTCTTGTTATAAAGTCTTACTCAGTGTTCTATGATCATCTATAGTTTTGATGGTAAATGTTGCAACATCAATCTCATTCTACCTAAGAAATACACTCAGACTTGAGACCACGAGATTGTATATTTCCAGAAACTCTGATAAGATCCAGAATTCATTTCTCTTATTATTCAAGAACAAAAAACAAAAAGGATTTAGAGAGAGTTTCAGGCTCCTCTATGAGCAAACTATGATTTATCACAAACGGGCCTATCAAATTCTCATGAACAAATTACAGCAAATGTATACATGTGGAATGCCCTCTGGTTCAGATTTTTTCGATAGAAACCCTGATCCACTGCTCACAAATTGAAAACAATATTAATTTGTGGATGGAAAATAAGAGTTCACATCCAAAGGCCCAAGAAGAACGAAGCCCAATTACCAAGCCCAACCTACAATAACAAATAAAACTAAAAAGTCTCTTCTTCATAGTTATGTAAAATCTTTTGCTTAAATGTCCAAGTTTCCTTTTAATTTTTCGATGTAAAAATAAAAGAAAAAAACTGCAATTAAATATTACTATTAATCAAAAACTATTAATTAAACTTTAGATTCCATGGTTGATTAAATTATCAAATTTTATAAATTTTGACTAGTTGAACTAGATTTAGACATAAAATCCGATATTCGAAATTCGAACCGAAACTAATATGAAAAAATCGAACCCGAATCTAAACCCAACAAAATACTCGAATGAGTTCTATATTTATATATTTAAAAAATTAAACTTGAACACGAACCAAAACTGAATCAAGAACCGATTGGATACCCAAAATATTTTTATTAAATTTAGACATTTTTAGATTTGTTTCTACTAAATCTTTACTTATTTTAAAATTTTATATAAATTTATATATAAATATCTGAATCCGAACTCGATCTATACTCGATTAAAAAATAGAAATACTCGAATGGGTTCTAAAAAAATAGAACCGAGAACCTAAAACCTGAAAATATCCGATCCGAACTCGAATATCCAGCCCTAAATTGAATCTTCCATTAATTTTAAAAAAAAATTCTCTAACTTTGAATGGTAGAATTAATTTTGGAGGTTTGATTCAGTTATAATTTTTTAAAAAGAAATTTTAAACTTAATTTTTTATTTTCTTTCAAGAATGAACTCAAATACATTGATTTAAAGTATTATTTCAAACCAACTAATTTGAGATTATTCTTTAATAGAAAAGATAAAATTAAGCTTAAATGTTCTTTACAAGAAAATAAAAATTGAATTGAATTTCTAAAATTAATTTTGATTTTTAAATTTGATGTGTTTTTTGATTTAAAATTAAGATTCAATTGGTCAAATCAATCAATGTAAAATTTGATATTTTTTAAAACGTTAACAAATAGTTAATAGTTTAATGAATTACAGTTTTCCCAAAAAGTAAAATTTAAGATTACTATTTTTCTTCGACCCCTTTTGTGAAAATATAAAATGACACAAAGAGACTTCCATAGCCGACTTCGTACTGTAAGTTTTCTCCATTACTCTTTTTCTTCTTCTGTATTCTTTAGAAACGAGAACAAAACCAAGATTTAGGTTTAAGATCACTGTCTTTTAATATCGATCTATCTGTATAATTCTCTTCTTAAGTGAAGCCTCTCTAGAACTCTTTGATTAAGCTCATCATCCTAATATTTGTGAAAATCTAACTTGGAGAAAATTAAATAAAAGCTTGGGAGAGACTCAGAGTTCATGTTCACTGAAGTTAAAGGAACTCAAACAGTCAAGCCAGAATCATTACATGAATGCAGTACAAGAGAAAGCAATAGGTCAAGCTCAAAGAATCCTTGCTTTGATATCATAGCTAATGAGAGAATGAAAGTGGCTGAAGATCAAGAACAGGTATCTGTTTACTTTCTTTACTTCTCTTTTCCAGATAATTAGGTGTAAAATTCAAGTGGTTAGGCTTATGTTCTTGATTATTGAGAAAGGCCATGTTGATGTGTACTTAACAGAGGCCAAAGAGGGAGCTTCAGGAGAAAATCACTAGACTAGTAAGGCAAACACAAGCGATTGAGGGAGAGATCTTGGAGTTGAAAGGACAGCTATATTCGATGGAAAATGTGGAATTGGTGGACGATATTTCTAAAGATTTAATTGAGAACGAAGAACTCGGAGACCTTCGTAAATTCAATCAAACTCTTATCTTTTGAGAGCGCAATACCGACGATGAACTACAAAAAACTCCTAAAGAATTGGTAAATGTATGTATACTACAAGGTGTTATTCATTTCATTCAGATCCAAAGTCTCTAAGAATGCTTTAAATTTGCTTACTTTGTAATTTATGTAGTGGGGAGAAATGGAAACTGATATTGGTGTCAAGCTTATGAGAAGTCTGGCGACGCAACCATTCGTGGATGCAATGAAGCAGAAGTATTGTGAGGAAACTGCGATGGTTGGTTCGAGCAGCTGAAGTCGTTAGTCTTTTGGGAAGACTATCTCAGAGGACCACATTGGCATCCATTTAAGCGAGTCAAGCTTGGAGATCAAGAAACAGAAGTGGTAAGACCATGTTCTCAACTCTGATTTGGAAGATGGTCCATACAATGCAGTAGCTGAAGCTTTGGTATTTATGAACGAGTATAACCCGAGTGGAAGGTATCAGATACAAGAGCTATGGAACTTCAAAGAAGATACGAAGCAGCAGCAAAGGAACATAAATCTAGAGGAAAAGAAGGAATTGAGCGCAGACCAAAGTCGACAAGGAAGTCGAAGCGCAATACTAAGTATCAATAGAAGATCAAATCCACTTCCTCTGCAATTTTTTTTGTCAACGGCAAATTATATTGGGCCACAACTGTCCGACCCAATAGCCAAATTCCTACATAATGTAGGCGGAAGGACTCGATCCCTGGTTGTGCAAATGAGCTGCCCTATATGAACTTACCGCATGCCACTAGACTAATAGCCATTTGCCACCTTCCTCTGCAATTAAGATGAGAAATATTAATATCACTTAAAGTAATTAAGTATCCGGAAATTATAGTGTAACTACAAAATAAAACGGTGTAAATACATAGTTATCTAGAAAAAGACAACATATTTGTCTAGTTGGTATCTATATATAGTTATTGTAAGTGCCTACATAATTATCTAGAAAGAGACAACATAGTGTTTTTTGTTTTTCATGTTATGTCCACTTGGTATCTATATTTATATTAATTTACTTGTTTGATCTAAAACAAAATAAAACCTGTCTAAATTTTTGATTTTCTATTAGTGTGCTAATTTAACGTTGGTAGTACTCATTAAATTTTTACTTATGTTATTATATATTTATGAATTATTGTATTCTAAACTTTCATTATATAATTTTTTATGAAATAAATTATTTACAATTTAATATTTCATCAAAGTGTAATAGCTACTCTTTATACTATTACTTAAATGTATAATTAATCATTTTGTATACTGCAAAAGTTTAAGTTTATAATAACATTATGAACAATATAAACGGTTTAAATATTTAGGAATACTGTTTATTTTCAAGATAAATTTACGCTGTTGAGAAAAAAACGTGGGGTTGAATATATATGGTCATTATCTAGGTGGAAAAGAAGAAAAGTGAATGAATAATGATTTCATCGAGACGTTAGATAATTAATTATGTATGTCAAATAGGAGTGGAGCATATAATCCACCGGCAAATGTAATAGCCAAATTTCTACATAATATAAGTGGAGGAACTCAATCTATGATTATACAAATGAGTTGCTTTATATGAACTTACTGTCTGTCACTAGGCTAAAAGTCATTTACGATAATCAATCATTTATGTAAAATGTTTTGCTTAGATTTCCAAGTTTTCTTTTAAATTTCCGACGTAAAAATAAAAATAAAATATTTTCTTCAACTCCTGAAATATAAAACGACACAAAACCTAAGGAAACAACAAGACCAAGGAAGTGAAGAGAGACGAGAGAGAGCTTCGTCATCCATCGCTGACTTTGTAGTGTAAGTTATCCCGATCACTCTTTTTCTTCTTCTGAATTCTTAGAAACGAGAACAAAATGAAGATTTAGGTTTAAGATCAATCTCTTTGAATATCGATCTGTCTGTATAATTCTCCTCTGGAGTGAAGCCTCTAGAACTCTTTGATTAAACTCATCATCCTAATATTTGTGAAACCTAACTTGTAGAAATAAAATAAAAACATGGAAGAGACTGAGGGTTCATGTTTAGTGAAGTTAAAGGAACTCAAACAGTTGATCCAGAAGCATTACCGAGTGCTGAATGCTATACAAGAGAGAACAATGGGTCACATTCAAAAGATCCTTGCTGAGCATAAGAAACTAAGGAAGGAGTTCGAGTTAGAGAAGAAGAAACTCGAAGTCGAAGCTAATGAGAGAATGAAACTGGCTGAAGATCAAGAACAGGTATCTATTTACTTTATTTACTTCTCTAATCCAGAAAATTAGGTGTAAATTTAGTAAAATTCAAGTTGTTGGGTATATGTTCATGATTATTGATGTTGATGTGTACTTAACAGAGGCAAAAGATGGAATTTCAGGAGAAAATGATGATACTAGAAAGACAAACCGAAGCGATTGAGCTAGAGATCTTGGAGTTGAAAGGACAGCTATATGCAATGAAGCACATGGGGTCAGATGGAGATGCTGAAGTTGTGGAAAAGGTGGACAATATTTTTGAAGATTTAACTGAGAAGGAAGATGAACTCTCATATCTTGATCAATTGAGTCAAACTCTTATCCGTAGAGAGCGCAAAACCAACGATGAACTTCAAGAAGCTCGTCAAGAATTGGTAAATGTATGGTGTTATTCTTTTCATTCAAATCGAAAGTCTCTAAAAAAGCTTAAAGTTTGCTTAATTATTAGTTTATTTGTTTCAATTTATTACAGTTTATGAGCTCGAGTTCGAGAGTTAGGAAAACAGATATCGGTGTCAAGAGACTGGGAGAGCTTGAGGCAAAACCATTCATGGATGCAATTCAGCAGAAGTATAATCAGCAAAGTGTAACGGACCGAACATTTGAAGGTCTCCAAGTTTTGGAAGATGCGGAGATCCGAGCAAAAAAAGTTCTCCAAGTTTGGGGTGACTATCTCAAAGATCCGCATTGGCATCCATTCAAGAGAATCAAGCTTGACAATCAAGCAACAGAAGTGGTAAGACCACGTTCTCGACTCTGTATGTTGTTTTGGCTATGTTGAATCTCTCTTAAAGATTAAACCTTGTTTTGTGCTGTTATTGATTGGGTTTAGGAAGTGATAGACGAGAGAGATGAAAAACTGAGGGAGCTGAAGGAAGAGTTGGGAGATGGTCCATACAATGCAGTAACGAAAGCTTTGTTAGAGTTACACGAGTATAACCCGAGTGGAAGGTATCACATAAGTGAGCTGTGGAACTTCGAAGAAGATAGGAAGGCTACGCTTAAGGAAGCTGTCACTGCTTTAGTTGATCAATGGGCAAAGGCGAAACGCAAGCGTAGAGTGGCTTGAAGGTGCAAAAGGTTTAACCGTTTTTCGTTGAACAAACAAGTTTTATATATATACATTTCTGCTCATATAGGGTCTTGACTCTTGACTGATGTCATTGCAGCTCTGAGAGACGACGAAACCAGACTGGAGAAAAAAGCCAATGTAGTTGTACTTGGAGGGACAAATGTTTGGTTTGATGAATAACTTAGTAGATTAATAACTGCTTAACGGTTACAAAACATTTAGCTCTTTTGGTTTGATTTTGTAAACGAATTACAAATGAACAAGACTTATAAGAGTTTGTTTTATTCTAATGACCAACTTCATTCGATCTGATTGAGGTTAGTTTTACAGAGAATGTCGAATTTGCAGTTATGCTTGAATACTAATTAGATGACAATTCCGTAAAGTGTTTGAGTTTATTATCAGTTTCATTCTTTCTTTAATTATCGCCATTAATGTTTAACCATAAAAGTTAAACGCATTTTACTAGCGAATCGACATAACACAAATACACAATCCTTGGATATCCAAAAAAAAGTATTTGAGGTACTTGAGGTTCAAGATAAAAATATAAAAAGAATCAATTTTCAAGAAAATAAAACAAAAAGAATTATTCCATTCACAATGTACTTGAGGTAAATATCTCCATTGAAAATAAAATGAAGTTAACTTGGATAGAACCAACGTAATATTCTATTTATTTATATTTATTGACTTTTTTTTTTCTTTCAATTTGGGTGAATTAGTTTGGTACATCAATAAAGAAAAATTAGTTTTCTAGCACACAAAAAAGGGTAAAAATGAGATGTCTCTTATCCCACATAAAATGTAAAGATAGTAGTAACCCTAAGGATGAAGAAGACATAAAAAAGTAAATAAAATTACAACAGATTACTGAATCAATTTAAAGCAGAAATTATTAAGTGAAGAAGACTTTCGTAATTCTTAAAGTGGAACGTTGTTAATTAACAGATAGAAGAACAGGTGGTCCGGTGTAGTCACTTTACAAATCCTCAAGAATCCCCTATCTACAGTAGTAGGAGGAGATTTAAAAACCAGTATACTAATTGACAAAAAAAAAATTAATAATAAAGTATACTCGATAATGATATAGGACTTTAGAAGCCATCTAAACTCCCAATTAGTATGATATTGTCTTTTTTGGGCTTAAGTAGTAAATGAAAGTACTACGATGGAGACACGTTGTGTTACAGAAACTAAATAATAAAAAGAATGTTGTAAAGTAAGACAAACACATAATAAAGACGCTTATAGAGCAAACACTTGCGCAAGAGATTGATGCAAGAGCAATCATCGATCAACAACATTTTGTTTTGCCAACAATCTTATTCTTCAAGAACATTCAGTTTGGTAAACAACCATCTGTATTCGTGGTTTCATGTTCTCATTCCGCCATCAATTTTTATTTCCTTCATTTCATTTACTCTTTGTTGTTATTACTCTTTATTACTATATTTTTATTGCTAAGTCTCTTTCGGAATCCTTATATGTAGATCCTAAAAGTCGTTGTAAAAGACATCTTTTGAATTAATAAACTTTTATTTGAGAAACATTAATTGTTCCTCTTATTTTAGTGGATTCTGAGTTTTTAGTGGAATCCAGACAAAACACTAATAGATTCCAGAAACTGGTGGATTCAGAAACCTACTGGATTCCAAGCTTGTTTTATCAAATTCACGTTGGTGAATTCGTTTTCAGAGTTATGTCTACATCATGTGGTATCAGAGCAAAATCTTTTTCTTCCTTGTCAGCACTTGATTTATTATGGGAGATCAACCAATCACTAGAGCATATCTTCAAGGTTTTTATGTGGACATCATCACGACTCTGAATGCTTCGACAAAACATATCACAAATCTTGCAACCCAAGTTACGCTCATGGTGAAAATCATCAAGGGGAAGGGAGAAGCGAACAAAATTAGGCACCACAATGAGGTAATCAACAAGTTGTTAACTATGTGGTCATTGCTAACAACTTTCGTTCAGAAGATGAAGTGACAACATCAGATCTGGATGCTGATGAACACCAACTGAATAATCTAGATTATGAGGTGAAAGCCAACATTCCAACATTCAACAACACAATGAGAGTTGAAGAGTTTCTTGATTGGCATAATGAAGTTGATAGGTTTTTTGATGTCATGGTTGTTCCAGAAAACAAACAAGTCAAGATGGTTGTAATTAAGCTGAAGAAGACTCCACCAGTCTGGTGGGATAAACTTGTTCTTAAGAGGCAAAGACAGCTTAGTTGTGTACTCTTATACAGAGCTCTTACCTTGCACGCAACGAGTTGGGGGAGACTAAAAGTCAGAAGGTTGATAGATACATCAGCGGTCTGAAACGTTCTATACAAGAGAAGATTGGTTTACAAACTGTTTAGACTGTGCAAGATACTTATAGTTTGGCTTTAAAAACTGAATTGAATGAGAAAACAATTCTTGGAAATACGTCTTTCAAAAGGTTTGTTCCTTATCAACAGAAAAATTTCTTATGATAAGAAAACATCTGTGAGCGACAAGTATACCAAACCTTTTTAGGATACATGTTACCGATGTGAGGGACAAGGGCATCGATCTAATGTTTGTCCCAACAAAAAACCGACTGCCATGTTGGGTGAAGCATAAAACAATCAGGATTTTGATCAATATAATGAATATGTAGGGGTTGAATTCTGCTATCAACAAAATCTAAAGGTCAACGGGAAAACTTGTTCAAGACACATTGTACGATTCATCACAAAATCTGTAACCTGATTGTTGGCAACAGAAGTGTTGAAAATCTGGTTTATCAACGATTGGTTGAGTACTTGGAGCTGCCAATAGTACCTCATGAATTACTTTATGATTTGGGGTGGGTTAACAAAGACCATGAGGTAAGGGTCACAATGACTTATAGAGTTCTGATTTCCATTCGGAAAATGTTATCAAGAGGATGTGGTTTGTGATGTCATTGACATGGACATGTGTCATGTTTTGTCGGATCGTCCTTGGAAATATGACAATGACATCATGTATCGAGGCAAAGATACCACTATGTTGTTTACTTCGGGTGAACAAAAAGTTGTTATGATTCATGTCCAACATTTTGATGAGGTGTTTACTAACAAACAACATGCAAATTTCTTAATTACGAATCTAAGTGGTGGAGAATTGGAGTCCTTGATCACAACTATTGTTAATAGAGGCAACAAGGTGATTCCACAGGAGATGATGTTTGGAAAAACTCTCAATAGGAACTCGAGCATTCATTAACAGAGTGATGTTCAAACGAACTAATTAACAAAAGCTCGCAAAACATGATTCTTAGTGTTTTTGGAGATAGCCCGAGGGAGTGGGACATGAATTTACCTTATATCGAGTTTGCTTACCACAATATTGGGCATTTAGCCATATGAAAGTCTCTTATATATCTTGTGTATACTTCAAATTCGAATCATGTTGTTGGTCTGGTTAGATTACCTCTGGTGCCTGAAGTTAATCATTTTTAACAGAAAACGTTGTAGCTATCCAAGATGTTGTCAAGACAAAGCTTGAATGTAATGGAAAAAATGCCAAAATGGGGCATCAGAAAAACGAAAAAATGAAGAAAACATTCATATAATGCAACGTGGTGATTGTGTTTTTTTTGCAAATAACGATTTTCGCTGGGCAGGTACATCAAGCTGGTACCTCGTTAGTACGGTCTATTCAAGGTGTTGCGCAAAACCAATGATAATGAATATGTTGTGGATCTCCCCACATCCATGAACATGTCAAACACATTAAATGTCGGGGACATCTATGATTTTATTGCTAGGTCTCTTTTAAATCCATATATATATATATATCCTAAAATTAATTGTAAAAGACATCTTTTGAATTAATAAACTTTTTTTTGAGAAACATTGATTGTTCCTCTTCCTTTAGTGGATTCTAAAGTTTCTGGTAGATTCCATGACTCTGATGGATTTTGGGTTTGTTCTATCAAATTCACGCTCGTGAATTCGTTTTCAGAATTCTGTTTTCGTCAAAGATACACAAAGAGATTCTTTAACCTTTTAGGTTAATAATATTTGGAAATTTATTTAAGATAATATATATATATATATATCATTAATAAAATATACCACACAAAATATCTGAACCCGATCTAAAATAAGAGGAACCAAAGCGAACCAAAATCTATAAAATACTTGAATTATATTTACATTGTGAGAGTGCGTATACCCAAACCCGATAAGATAAAATCTGAAACCCAAAATACCTAAAAATTATAATATCTTTTCATAAATATATATATATATATATATATTCATTTAATTACACAAACTTAAAAATTATAACTACAAATATAAGTAAAATAATCAATTTATAATAAATATAATAAAAAATAAAATATTAGATATTTTAATTAAGTTATGATTTTTTAAGATTGTTTTAAAATTTTCAAACATGCTTTGATTAAAAAATTAGTTCGGATACCCAAATCCGACCCGAAATAAGATAATTTATAAAAATTAAATCCAACTAGAACCTGCAAAAATACCTGATCATGTCTTATATATGCAAACCTGAAATGTCTAAAACCGGAAAGTACGATCCGATCAGATTCAAGTATATGAATGCCAAAAGCTAGCTAGCTACAAATTTACAAAGTAATACTCCTACTTATCTGAAATAATGATTTCATCGAGACGTTAATTAGTGGTATATAAGCAAAACAAGGAAAATAATTTTCTCTTTTGAGCATAGAACCTTCGAGTTAAGAAAGAGTCTCTGTTTCTCTCTTAATTGACAATCGTGTGGCTTAGAGCATCCCAATGAAGAGTTCTTTATGAGTTCTAAACAAATGAAAAAAAAGAAAAAAAATTAAAAGAAAATGAAAGAGATGAGAGAGTTCTTATTTGAGAGGTTATATGATATTGTCATATTTTAAGTGGTCAACTTTTAAAAAATTAAAACAAAATCTAATTACTAAAATCAAATCAATAAAATATTAATATATATTTTATTTAAGAGATCCATGTGATCTCTTACCACTAGAGATGGTCTTATATTCACCCCTAAAAAAGATCTTGTTCAACATCGAGAAACCAAACTTGCTTGTCTCTCAGTCGCAAGGTTTCATAGATCTAGGTCTTTTCCACCATTACAATAACAAAAGTTTTCATTTTTCATTAAGCTTGAGCGCCTCTTAATATCTTCGTTTATGGATAGAGCGTTGATGGAGTTAAGCCTTGAAGTAGAAGATGTTCCGTTTATAATGTCGAGCCTTCGAGAGTTTTTCTCAAGTGATAAGAATAAGTTCAGTTTGATAGGAAGGATTCTAAACACTCGAAGCCAAAAGATGACAAGTTTGATACTATATTTGCCTAGAAAATGTCAAAAACAAGGAAGGGTTCATGGAGTTGCTCTCATCAAAGAGGAATTTTAGTTTCTCTTTGACAATGAACATGATGTATCATATGTCTACAAGAAAGGAGTACAAGTATATAACGAGTAGGCGCTGGTTACGGACTAATGGATCGAACAACCCCCATATATTACCTACAATACATTCCAATATGGACACTTCACTGTCGCAGCGATTACGGCTGTTGGAGGATAGATTGGCCAAGTGGTTGAGGTTCCCTTTAACCCACTGGAACCGATTACGAAGGAGTATGTACGAGTGAAGGTGCTGTTCAATGTTAACTCTGAAAATTTTCGCAATCATCGGGCTTCTTTATAGGGAATAAGTCGAAGTGAGATTTCACTATGAGAAGATCCAAAAGCAGTGCTTTCACTGTCAACGCCTCATCCACGATTGAGTTTAAGAAGTGATAGATGAAAAACGCAAGAGTGGAATGGCTTAAAGGTGCAAGAGGTTTAACATTCTGCCAAAGTGTATTGCTCATATAAGATCTTGACTCATGTTATTGTAGATGCGAGAGGACAGAAACTGGTAAAAAAGCCAATGTGGTTTGTACTTTGTAGTTGGTGGAACAAAAGTTTGGTTCAATGAATAACTTGGTAAGATTATTGCTCAACGGTTAAAAAAGATATAACCCTTTTAGTTTGTTTTTAAAACGAAGTACAAATGAACGAGACTTCTAAGAATTGTTTCAATTTGTTTGTAAGTGGCATTTAGCCTAGTGGCAGGTGGTAAGTTCATAAGAGGCATGCGCACTTGCACATCCTGAGATCGAGTCCCCTGCTTGCATTTGCAAGAATTTGGCTAATGGGCCGTCCATTTGTGACCCAATATTGACAAAAAAAAAAAAATTGTTTCAATTTAATGAACATGATTTCAACTTTTGCAAACATACAACTTAAAATATGTATCAAAACGAAAGTACAATACAAATCTGGAATCAGTACAGTTCATTGTATTGTGGTTTTGTGATAATCTGCACTTGTATCCAAAATAAACTTTCATTCTTTCGATCCTAGGAAAACCCAATAACCATCTCACAACATTAGTTACAACCATGCTACTTTGTTCTGTTTCATATAATATGATGTTTAAGATAGATTTATAATAATTAAGAAAACTTGTCAAAATTATTTAAACTATCTTAATATTATAATTAATGTTGTAGTTAACAAGAATAAGTAATAAGATAAAATGATAAAATAAGTGAAATTTTTGTGTTAGAAACTTTAAAACATCATATATTTTGAAATAAAAAACATGAAACTAAAACATCATTTATTTTGAAAAGAGAAGTATATTTTATCTAATTCTCACTCTCCAACTAGCCATTAACATTTGGGTATCCAAAACCGATCAAATCGGATTTGAAGTTTTGGGTTGGATTTGATTTGGTGTATTTTGACTATAGGTCGGAATTAGTTAAAAATACAATATTTTGTATCGGGTTTATATATTTTTATCTAAAATACTTTTGAAAATTTTAAAATTCTTAAAAAAATCATAACTTAACTAAAAGTTTAAATATAATGTATTGTATTTTAAAATTATTAAGATAAATCTTGTTAATTGTAGCAAATTTAACATATGCAAAAATGTACAAAAAAATTCAACACAATAACAAAACAACAATTATGTAAGAAAAGAACACAAAAATGTAAACTAATTATGCTACATTTCACTCATTCCTCAAATACAATTCATAGTAGCTGATAAAATTTTTTACTCGAATACAAAAAATTCATTTATTAAGAGCATCCTAACCTATTACTGTATTTTTTTACTCTTAAATAGAGTAATACTAAAATAGAGTTGGAATTGTAAAACGTAAATATCAACTAAAGTATTTAGAAGATTAAAATGTAAGCAAAAATGGAATAAAGAAAAATGTAAATATATATAGTTTAATTTATATATATATATATGTTTACACAAATGGAATTTAGATATATATATATATATATATATACTCTTCATATATATATAAGTTTAGTTTGTGTATAAATATTAATAAGTACTAGATAAATATAAAAAACATTACATATCATTCAAAATAAATAAGTATATAGAAATAACAATATAATTACAAAATAAGTCGATGTAAACATAATTATTTAGTTAGTATCTACATAGTTCTTGTAAGTTGTTAAATAGTTACCGTAACATGACTATATTATTATCTAAAAAAGACAACTTTGTGATTTTAAATATTGTTTGTTATATAATATTTGTTTTAATTTATTTTTTTGGTCTAAAAACAAAAAAATCTGTCTAAAATTTTGATTTTATATTAATGTAGAGTACTTATTTTAACTTCGTACAAATTAGAATTTTACTTATGGTATAGTATTTTTTTATTAAATACTGTATTCTATAATTTAAATTAGTATATAAATTATTTAAATGATCATTTTGTAAATTTCAAAAGTTTTAAGTTTATAATAATATAGTGAACAATATAAAATGTTAATACTGTTTATTTAAAGATAAATTTACATAGATTTGACAACAACGTGGGGTTGGAAATGATGTTCCATCGATACAATTTACTAGACTTCGAATTTTTGTAGATCAAAAGCAGATCTAATGCTGATAAAACTATATGCTTTTATTTGGTCCATTCACATATTTAGTATTGTATCTACAAAATAATTCTACTATTTTATTTTTAAAAATGATTTTATCGAAAATATAGACAATTGTTGGGAATAAAAGTTGAGCAGTAACCAAGTGTGTAGAGCATGTCAGATAATTTTTTTGTAGATGGAATTTGTGAAATAATAAATAAACCTACTAAGGATTGTAGTGAAGGCGTAACTTTAGAGATTTAAGCTTTGAATAGTGAACACAGATAAAAAAAAATCGATAATGTATATTATATACAGATCACATAAATTATATAGATTATGCATAACATATTTTATATTATTATTTTATTATAAGATACCTTTTCTAATTTATAACTACTATTATATTTTATTATTAGATCTTGACTTGAATTAAGAACCAAAAGAATACCCAAAAATCTAATATTATAATTTTTTAAAGTATTTTTTGAGTACTATTTTGATAATTTTAGATATTTTTTTGAATATTTGGATATTCAACTATATTTTAAGTATTTTTTTGGTATTTTAAAAATACTTTTTGGTATTTTAGGATATTTTTGGATAATTTAATATTTGGATAGTTTTTACTTATTTAAATTTAGATCTAAATTCAAATGAAACCGGTCTGAAACCAAACAAAAATAATAATTTTTAGTGGTTTTCTGAATTCTGATTCAAACTCCTGTGGAACTGACCCATATTTTTGTTTATTTTTGGTACATTTTTATGATTGTCTTATATTTCTATATAAAAATTTAGTAAATGTTTTTGTAAATTAGTTTATATATTTGTTTGTTTTCATGTTGTAATTTTGATAACTAAGTATATATTTTAGTTAAAAAGTTAATTATATAAATAAATAAGAATAAGATTTGTAAACGTCAACGCTTATATAATTACATAACGTCAACAATTACGTTTGTTTGTAGACATTATTGTAATTAAACTATTTGAATATGACTATTTAAATATTCATGATAAAAATATGTATACATAATTAAACTAATATTTCTATAATTGTCAGTCATCCAATAACTAAATTAATTTTTTGAATATATAAAAGGTTGCAAATGGCTCTTAGCCTAGTGGCAAGAGGTAAGTCCACATAAGGCAGCTCATTTGCATAATCTGAGATCAAGTCCCCCGCCTATATTATGTAGGAATTTGGTTATTGGGCCGGCCAGTTGTGGCCCAATATAATTAGCGGTTGACAAAAAAAAAAAAACATATAAAAGGTTACTGAAATTAATTCTAAATATCGTATGAGAAAGATTCTAGTCCTCTCTCACAACAAATATTTCCATATGAATAAGTGAGTGTTGAAGAAAAAGCAAACAAAAAACAAAAAGAATAAAGGAAAAAGATGCTGGATGTAAAGGACCAATAAGGTTGTATTTTGTTATAAAACCACTTTCTAAATATTATATTAATAAATATATATATATATATATATGTATATATGAAAGCAAATTAAGAAGACATAAAAGAAAATAAGCGTGAGATAATGAATACTATTTATTTTATTCATAAGGGTTGTTATAGATATTTTTAATTATTATATCTATATGTCTATAACACTTCTTTTTAATTATTTATTGTTGATAATTATGCATTATGTACTGTCTTATTAAAAATTTTGTCATACAAAAATTCAAAGGAATAAAAACTATGACGAGGGAAAAATAGTACAATGACGTAATCTTCTCTTGAAAAGATGGATATCATAAATTTCGTAATTGACGCATTTTGATACTATGAACATGTTTTCTGAATGTTGTAGTGTGAAACGCTTTTGTGAATACATCTGCTGCATTATCTGTTGAACAGACATATTTAATATTTACTTCTTGATTTTCTTGAGTTCTCGTATATAAGAGAAAAACCTTGGGGGGATATGTTTCGTTCGATCGCTCTTAATATTACCTTCTTTGAGTTGGGGCGACACAGACAACATTGTCTCCAAACACTTTTGTTGACTTTTTATTTATGACTTTCACTTGTTTCTTGTATGTGTTGAGTCATAAATCTGAACCACACACATTCTTTACATGTTTTATGAAGTGCAATTGTTTCAGCATGATTTGAGGAAGTAGCAACCAAAGTCTGTTTTTGGGAACGCCAAGAAATTGCAGTGCCTCTAATTGTGAACATATTTGGTTTGCGATCGTGCTTTATATGAGTCTAACAAATAGTTTTCATCTGCAAAACCAACTTGATCGACACTAGGATTATATTATAAAATAATCTCAAATTAGTTGTTCCTTGAAGATAACAAAATAAATGTTTTATTCCATTCTAGTATCTGCGCGTAGGTGATGAACTATATCTTGCAAGCAGATTTGTAGCGAATG
>JAKUCM010000971.1:0-20986 GCA_023374145.1 Lepidium sativum | reverse complement strand
CTTTCCAAAATCTTAAGAATGCACTAACATCAGCACATGTTCTGATATTACTGGACTTTAACAAGTAGTTTGTGGTTGAAACAGATGCGTCCAATGGGGGTATAGGTGCAGTTCTCATGCATGACAGTTATCCAATCAACTTTATTAGCCGTGTGTTGGGACCAAGACATCATGCACTCTCAGTCTATGAGAAAGAGCTTCTCGCTGTAGTTCATGCCGTCCAAACATGGAGTGCATACCTTGCTTACCGCCCCTTTGTGATTAAGTATGATCAACGGAGCCTCAAATTTCTCATCAAACAAAAGGTAACAACCCCGTTTCAACATCTTTGGTTATCAAAACTAGTGGGTTATACCTATGAAATTCACTACCGCCAAAGCAAAGAAAACCTCGCTCAAGATGCCCTATCCCAAGTAACCGGTTCTCAGCTCCTTTACATGTTCTGTCCCAAGCACATCATGGATTCTACGATGCTTTGAAACTGCTTTGGGCCACATATTCCAACAGATCATTACTGAGTTGCAAAAGGATCCCAACACTCATCCTTTGTTCTTTTACGATAATGGTGAGTTGAGACGCAAAAGTAAACTTGTAGTGTGTAATGACAAGGATGTTAAACTGCAAATAATGCGTTAGTTACAGGACTCTGCAGTCGGGGGGGGGGGGGGGGGGGGGGGGGGGGATTCAGGGCGTGATGCCACGGTTCATCGGGTTACAGGGTTGCTTTACTGACCGAAAATGTGGGTGGAAGTACAGAATTATATCAGATGTTGTGTTGTTTGTCAGAAGAACAAGTACGATACAACGGCTAAATCAGGTTTGCTCCAACCTTTACTGCTTCCATAAGGTATTTGGGAATCTGTTTGTCTTGATTTCATAGAAGGACTATCTCCTTCCTCTGGAAAACATTGCATCCTGGTTGTGATTGACATGTTGAGCAAAAATGCATATTTCCTTGCTCTTTCTCACCCGTATATAGTCGTTGAAACTGCACAAGTTTACTTGGACAACGTTTACAAACTACATGGTTTACCTAAATTAGCTCATTAGTGATAGAGATCCGACATTTCTTAGTGAAGTTTGTAAGGAGTTTTTCAGAGTTCAGGGGGTTGATTCGAAGCATTCCACTGCATACCACCCACAAACAGACGACCAAACTGAGGTAATGAACCGCACATTGGAAACTTACCTTCGTTGTATGACTGCAGAGGCACCAAACACTTGGAGCAAATGGCTGCCTTTGGCAGAGTGGTGGTACAATACTACTTACCATTCTGCTACACATATCACACCATTGAAGGCAGTCTATGGTCAGACCCCTCCAATTCATCTCGCACATTCACTGTCGGTGATCACGTTTACCTCAAGTTACAACCATATCGCCAACACTCTCTAAAAAATAGAAAGCTCCCTCACAAGCTCTCACCTCGATTCTACGGGCCTTTACGTGTGTTAGAGAAAGTAGGAGTCGTGGTATACAAAATTGGTCCTCCCATCTACTGCAGCAATCCACAATGTATTCCATGTCAGTCAAGTCAAATTGTGTCCCAACCCTGATGGTGTACATGCCTCTGTTCCACAATATTAGTCTGATCTCAACACCACCAAAGAACCACAAGCCATTCTCGATAAAAAAGTTGTGAAACATTGGAACACAGCAACCACAAAGATCCTGTTGCAATGGAAAGGACACCCACCTAAGGCAGCCACTTGGGAGTTTTACCAAGACTTTGCCGCTCGTTTCCCGGCATATCGAGGAGGGAGTAATGTTACAGAATGTATGTTACTCTTTATCAACTTTCCATAATTGATATGGTTATATACGGTTTAGCTATAAGATTTTGTGTCCGGTTATGTCTGAGTTTACTTATTTAATATCTTCTCTTATGTACGAGCATGTGCTCGGTAACATTCTAAGATTTAAGATATCACTTTCACCACTCTTACTTTTATCTCTTTTATTTGTTAAAGCATAAACACACCATTGATAATCTGTATTTTAAGATAATCCTTCTCTTTAGATTATCTCTTAATCCTTTTATCACCTCTCTTCAATTCATACATAGCATTCTAGAGTGGATTAAGAGCTTCAATCTAACACCCACATCAGAGGATGGTCGAGCATCACATGACGAAACTGAAACCCAGGTGCCCGCTAAGAAAGTCGTAATGAGCTTCAGGGTATCAATCAAGTTCTGATATTTGTTCAAACTAGGGTTTTACCTAAATTATTGTTTATAATTCTCTATTTCGTATACATTCAGATATTTAAGAATTGGAGAGTCTTTGTAAGGAATTATGACGGAATCATTTGGATTCACATTCGTGACTTCTAGTTAAGGGCATAAGACCTTCCCGGCATGGAAGGTAAAATTTTGTTTTCAACTATTTTTCTTGTGAGTGATCTTCTTGTTTTCAGAAAATTCATTATTGTTTGTACTGGAATTTAAGATAGACGACAATGAGGTAGAAAAATCTGTCTATTAAGTGGAAAATGATTGGTGGACATGGCCTGTAATTTGGGCATGGGCCTCATTGTCCAGCCAATCGGCCAACCAGGGCAATGATGACTCTTATAAAAGGAGGATCGTACCATAAATCAAGGGACCCCGTTTTCTCAGGACACAAACTCTCTGACATTGTATTAAGAATCTTGGCCTAGCCATCTTTGTAACCAGTCATTTTCCACTTAATAGACATATTTCTACCTCATTATCGGTTATCTTAAATCCTAGTACAAACAATTATCTGTTAATTTTGTTGCTTTGCTCTGTTAAGTTTCTGCATCTAGTTAAAGATAGAATAGCAGATCCTAGGGTTTCATAACAAGCAATTCTGCAGATTGGGAATGTATATTGCTATCTGTTTAACATGTAGATGTTTGATAAACATTTGCTTTTGATGCCTGTCTTCTTCGGCATAATCTTGTTGATTAGGTTATTGACGAGTCTGTTATATACTGTTGTAGGGATCTCTTTAACCGTGGATCAGGTACAAATTCTCCATTGCCGATTTTTTAAATGGATTCCACAAGTCTTTGTTGTTGTTTGTTACCTGCTTATTACATATAATGTCTTCTTACATCGAAGTGGAACACTCTTCGGAACCATGCAGAGGATATTGATAAGGCGATCTCTGATCTTTCTTAGGTTTTAAGACTTTGTATAATGTAGCTAAATCAAGTAGAAGATGTCTTTGCTATATGGCTCTGCCAAAGCCTTTTGTTTTGGATACATGTCTCCATGTGTAAGCTACCGACATTCATCGTTTTCTTATCATTACGCAGTTGCACGATCTCAATAACAAGAAATCGTTCTTCTCTCTCTCACACTCACTCTCCTCTAAGAACAAGAGAAAATATCAATGGCTGCTTCGACAATAAGAACTGTGTTTCTTTCTTCTTTTTCTTGTTTCGAATTTCTCATAACTAAGATATGGTGCTTAAAGACGAGATCAAAGATGAGTGCGCCATTTAACATCACGATGAGATCCTGACAGCCAGAGAAACAAGAATCTCTGTCGAAAGAGAATCTTAAGGAGTAGAGTAAAATTAAAGAGATTGTAAAAAAGAGTTTTTAAGCTTGTAACATTTTGCGGATTCTAGGTACCGCTGGACTTGAAACTTATTTTAACATAGAAGTCTCTGATCCAAGTTAGATACATTCATGAATAATCAACTAAAGAAAACAAATTAAAGAGATTCATGCATCATTTGATCCAGGAAATGGGAAAAAAAGAAGATGAATAAGATTCATACACTGAATCAAATCTCTATATCTACTAAATACCAGTAAAGTTTGTTATGTATGCTTTTTTTTATGCCATATGCAGATATTATTATTATTATTATCTTCAAATGAAAATAATGGAATAAATCATATGTAAAAAAGGGAAAAATGCGAATGATTTGATTCCCCTTTATTTCCGAGTATAAAATTTCTTACTAAACCAGAAAACTCTACATCCATATATAAACAACTAATGACATCACAAACTAACAACATTCACAATTAACACACAGCATTCATATTTTTTTTTTTGAAAATGTTCCTTAGAAATCCCAAAAAATGGAGAAAAAAGAAGTCGTGATGTTAGTGACAATGATAATAGTAATGGCAATGGGAGATTTTTTGATTCAGACGGAAGCTCAAAATTAACATGGTTAACTTGTTTTTGACTTGTCTGTTTGAACAGGAGTTTCCAGGTGCTTTGTTGTGTCCAATTACGTGCTTTATGAAGTGTTTCACTCCTCATTCAGTGATGAGTTAAACAGATAATACTAATCATACTAATTATTATTGTAAACTCGGTTGTGCTACTCGTCATTGTTTTTTTCTTCATTCTCCCAAGAATCCAAGTACGCTGTTTACTGATCAATATTTAACCATATAAATGATAAGTTTTTTTTTCAAAGAGATCGATTCATTGCTAGTTTCTCGCGTTTCCGTACATCTCTAAAATGCTCTCAGGCACACTAACCAAGAGAGTTTTTTGATTACTGGTTTTGACTTTTTTTGGTAAGCTTTTCAAAAAATTTATCCTGGTTTTAGTCAACTACCCTGTTTTATCCTGGTTTCAGACTATTCTGAGTTCTGTAGCTTCCTCTACTGGTGCCGGTTGATGATATATGCTTGTTAAGGCCCATTGAACATGTCCTCAGCCTAGACCAGAGAGTTCTTTTTTCGGTCAAAATGACCTCTCTCACTTTCAAAGTGATGCACGTCTCTTCCTGTATGTTATATGCTGCAAGTGTTTAAGGATCTTGTGTTCATATACATAGAGAGTAATATTCCTCTTCTTACTATTGTAGTGTATGTTCTGGATTTCCAAACATACGGTTAGTAGAGTAGAGACTGAAACCTCTTGACCCTTATATACCCCACTTAGCACCTTCTCTTATTTATTGCTAAGCTTTACTTAAGTCTCAGGTAGGTAGAGTTTTGGGACTTGGAAGTTATTACACTTAACTGTAGCAGTGCTACCTCTCACTGTGCAAAATACTGTTATAAATGTCTTCCAGAATCCCTTGGGAAGCTAAAGGAAAAGGCATCCAGAGACAAGACAGTTCGTCGAAGATGTCCATTATAAGAGTTCCACGCTTGGACAACTCTGCTCTGGAGCAGAAGCACAATCTCACACTTATTGGAAGAGTAATAACCAAACAACATCTGAGAATTTGGTCCCTGATTCCTTTTTTTTCTGTGAACACTGGAGAACTTCTTCCAAACCAATAGGAGTTGAACTGGGTGATGGCAAGTTCCAATTTCAGTTTTCTTGAGAAGCTGACCTAAACCTGGTCCTTCAAAATCAACCCTATCATTTTGCCCGATGGATGTTAATTCTGCAGCGTTCGGAAGCTACTGCTGCCCTAGAGTTCCCATTAAATATTACATTCTGGGTCAAAGTACAAGGTATACTGGTTCATCTGTGGTCTTCTGAGACTCTAAATAGCATTGGATATGGAATTGGTACCTTTCACGAGGGTGATATCTCATCCACAACGCTCAGAATGAGAGTTAGTGTTAACGGTTTGTAACCCCTTATCATCTCCACAATGGTGGAGTTTGAAACTGGTGAAATTGTAACAGCTCATCTTACCAATGAAAAATTGGGACAACATTGTTCGGAATACCTCTGCTTGGACCATGAGCTAAAAGACTGTCCCAAGTTAAAACTGGCTGCAACTCTACCTTCTGCTACTGGAGAATCGGTTCAACAAATTAATCAGGTTCCAACACCTGGTGACAAGAGCGGCCATGATGTTAATAATCGGAGAACCTCATCAGCAAATTTCTCTAGAAAGAATCCTTTCTCAGGGAGCATCGAGCCAACTCTGACAGTCATTCTAGAACCGTTTCAGCAGCTTACGATCCATACAAAAGAAGAGAGAACTCAACTCAGTTTCTTTCATCCAGAAATGAGTATCATAGCAATCACTCGCAGAGGAGACTGTAGTTCAATAGCCATAATGCTAATAAGACTCGCTCAGAGTGGCAACCTGTCGCCAGAAACACTCATATGTTCCCTAATTTAAATCAGGATAACAATGTTATGGAGAAGGAAGCCAGAACACGTAGACCTCCATTGGAAAGAAAACTGGAGAATGCTCCTACTGAAGCAGTGAAATCTGTTCTAAATGAAGTAAGGGGCTACATGGTTCAGTAAACATCTGTAGCTGACTCTTCTAAAAGCGCAGCTCGTAAAGAGAGACTACACAGAGCATAAGAGGAAGGACTGATAGAAAAAAATGCCACGAAAATGGCAATTGCTGCTTTAGCTGCTCAGACTCAAGAAGAGGAAGCTGTAATCTCGCCTATTCCTGATCAACGGATCCCTGCTACTTAAAGGTTGGTGCCTATAGCTGATGTAAGAGAGAAATCTCTTTCTTCTCCAAAGAAAGTCCAAAATCGGAAACCTGTCAGTATTCCTGTACCAAAAAAGAATCTGATTGTGAGTCCAAGTTTACAACCTGCGGGAAGTTCCATGAAGAGAAGAACACCTACTGTGAAGGTTTCACGTAAGCGCAGACTATATTCTGAGGGAGGTGGTAACACATCTAAGCAGAGACAAACATCAAAACAAGGAACAAATCAGCAATAAGAGGGCAATGCTTCTACACCAAAACTACAGCCCTAAATCCCAATGATCCCAACCAGTAAGAAGACGAGAAAGATGGATTTTCCAAGTCCATCTACTCATGCTCCTTAAAGATTATGAGCTGGAACTACTTGCTTAAATAATTTTCTTGCGTACACTTCTTATTCGATGCTAACAAAGCTCTGTCTTTTCGTTTCTCAGGAATTAAGTCTCTTGCAGTTTGCTTTCCGGATTCGACTACTTTCTCAAGCTAAACAGAGGGTTTTAGAAACAGAAAGAAAGATTTAAGAGAAAGAAAGTAAAGCTTAAGATCACAAGACAGAAAACACCATTTGCATTCCACTTCCCAGCAATCGAAATCTCTATCTAGCAACAGACGAGTAAACTATCATTAGATGACATAAGAATCAAAATTTGAATCCAAGGCCAATTCTGAAGGAAAGGCAATTCATCAGCCAATTTACAACAAAGTCCATTCTTATACAAACCAAAACCTCAGAAAGTAGACACCTTTTTTAATTTAGCAACCTTTACCCTCCATTAATGGTGATTCAAACTGACTTCAATGATAGATCCGATTCTACCAAGATCAAACCCCAGAAATGCGAAGATCATAAGCGAGGGAAGTAATTAAGAACCTGCTGCTGATATTGACCAAGCTTGCGCCTTTGGGTTTTGAGAAAAAGCATCGCTCTATCAACCTCCGTGATCTCCGGTTTCTTAACGAACACATTTCCCATCTATTGTGAAGGGCTTCGCGATTTCAAACGAAGTCCAAATTTTGCTGTTTACCCTTTCCCGGTACAAATTGCAGAAACCACTAAAAGTTTCCCGCTTTTGAGATTGGCCGCGCGTTAAAAAAAGCGTCCCAAATCTAATTTATCAGACGCGCCTTATTAGTAATCGCATTACATAAGTACTAGGCCTGGGGCACGAGCCGAATACTTTTTTTTTTTTTTTTTTTTTGTCAATATTGGGGCACAAATGGCCGGCCCATTAGCCAAATTCTTGCAAATGCAAGCGGCGGGACTTGATCCCAGGATGTGCAAGTGCGCATGACTCTTGTGGACTTACCACCTGCCACTAGGTTAAATGCCACTTGCACGAGCCGAGTACTTAGCAATTTTATACTCATTGTTTGATTTGGTTTACTCGAGTAATTATATTTAATATTTATATTTGTCTTTGTTTATACTAGGTACTGTCAAAATAAGTACTTGCATAAAATATAAATACTTGTAAAATACTTGACCCGATTTGTTAATTGTTCAAAATGATTAGAAAAGAAACACACAAAAGAAAATACTTAAACCAATAACATTTGATTAAAAAAAACGAATACGCAAGAACGGTTCTTTCCACGATCTTTAACGGTTGTACCTACAAAATAAGACAATTGTTAGATCAATTTGCCTTTAAACAATTGATTAAGCCTGGGCATTTGAGTATTCGGGTCGGTTCTGAGTACTACCCGATTGGGTCCGGGTATTTCGGGTATAAGATTTTGGTACCCATTTTGGAACCGAACATTATTCGGTTCGGGTCCGGTTCGGGTCCTCTCGGGTCCAAGTATACATTTTCTATATCCATTTAAGAACCGAAACCATTTTGGTTCGGTTCCGGTTCCGGTTCCGGTTCGGGTATGGATATAGTATTGTAAAAAAAAATCGAGTATATTATATACCTAAAAGTACCCAAAAAATTATGTACTCAGGTATAATTTCGGGTATTCGGGTATATTTTTGGGTATTCGAGTATTTTAGGTACCCAAATACCCGAAATATTCGGGTACCCGTTCAGATAATCGGGTACCCGTTCGGGTATCAGGTAATACCCGGACCCGACCCGATATTCGCGGGTCTCTATAACAAGATCCGATGGTTACTTTTGCTTATACCCGAATTGGACCCAAACCCGGAATTTTGGGTCGGTATCGGGTCGGTTTTTCGAGTTCGGGTAAAATGCCCAGGCCTACAATTGATCATCGAAAATTAGAAACATATGCAAGAGTAAGTGTTTAAATCTGTTACTCTTCCTCTAAAGTTAAGCTAACTCCTTTAGCCAAATTTCCATAAGCATTTGAAGTTCTAAACTCTATTAAACCAACAAAAGAATCGTCAGTTCACAAAAAATATATCAAATAAATGACATAATAAAGTATTTACCATCTTCTAGAATTACAAGTTCTTCAATTGTGTCTTCTACAAAACTTTGGTCATAGTCATTGTGAATCCTGTCTTGTGTGCAAATTAGAGCTTCAACCATTCTTGGAGTGAGAGAACTGCGAAATTGATCAATAACACGTCCACTTGTGCTGAACGCTGACTCCGACGCAACAGTTAAACTGGTATAGCCAAAAGATCTTTAGCCATTAGAGAAAAAGTCTTAAATTTTGATCTCGTGTTTTTCCACCAAAGTAACACATCAAAGTTTGGATCAGATCTAGGAACATATACATGAGACAAATAACTCTCTAGTTTTGATTGACGAACATAATTTTCTTCAGTTTCTTCATGTATATCAATCAAAGAGTCAAGATCATAAGTTGTTTGTTCTGCAGTCTCTCCAACTACTTTCGGAGGTGCCCCTACTCCTTGAACTTGGTTACTTTGCATTGAAGGAACATCAACTTTAGTATTGTAGTAGTTAAACATCTTCTCCAAAGTCTTGGTAATTCTCACAATCAAAGTTTCTGCTATGCTATCATCACCCCCACCATAGCTCTCGTGTACTAACCAGCTCACATACTTCATTTTATAGCGGGGATCCATAACACAAGCAACAAAAATCATCAAGTTCATGTTCTCAAAATCTCCCCAATATTTGTCAAACTTATCTTTCATCTTAGCAGCCATTAACTTCAGTTGTGGATTAGATTTGTTCAACCCCAACTTTCTTATCATTAGACCAACACCAAATATCTCCTTCAAATACAAATTTCCTGTAATGTAACGTGTTGCTGAAACTTTCAAAGTAGCATCATAAAAGAACTTAAGAATAGGTAGATATGTCTTTGCATAATCCCAACTCTAACATATCAAAAGCTTTCTTTAGTTTTAAAGCCGAACCCAACATCAAATATGTGGAATTCCATCTTGTCTCGACGTCAAGACTTAATCCTACATAAGATGAAAGGTTGAGGTGAAAAATACAATCTTTAAATTTTTGCAACCTTGTCGGAGAAGCCCTCATATACCGAACAACAGAATAAATACGACTAATAGAGGCTTTATTTTCCTCTAGTCCATCTTTTACAACCAAGTTTAAGATATGTGCACCACATCTCATGTGAAGAAATTCACCTTTAAGTAGACTAGTACCCCATGACTTAAGTCTTCTTTTCAAGAATTTTAGTCCCACGTCATTTGAACTTGCGTTATCGACCGTAATTGTGAAAACCTTGTTGATTCCCCAAGACACCAAACACCTCTCAACCATTTTCCCAATTAGTTCACCTTTGTGACTCATAATTTGACAAAATTTTATGATTTTCTTTTGAAGATTCCAATTCTCATCAATGAAATGGGCAGTTAAGCACATATAGTTGATGTTTTGGACCGATGTCCAAGTATCAGTTGTAAGAGAAACACTTCCTTTGTGTTTCTGAAAAAACATCTTTAACTTTTCCTTTTCTTTTAGAAACAAACTAAAACAATCTCTAGTGATTGTTCTACGAGAAAGGATTTCAAAGCGAGGTTGAATAATGTAGATGAATTCCGGAAAACCTTCCCTCTCCACAATTCTAAATGGCAACTCATCCTTTATAATCATTCTAATGAGACCTTTGCGACAATTTTCTCTATCAAGTGGTAAGTATGATGTAACATCCTCACCCCCTTTTTCCATTTTAGGTTGATGCATTAGTGTTGCTTGCTTAAGTCTTTTACCACCAACAATCTCTATCTCTGGTTCCAGATGTAGTTTCTTACACCTATTTATATGTTTTAACATTGTACTAGTGTTGACACCCGATGGTGATCTTATGGTGACTACTTGTCCACAATGATTACACTTTGCCTTATCCTTATTCTCTGTCCTCTTGAAGTTAACCCATGCAATAGATCTTTGTTTAGGAGTTACCTTAGAATCAATTTTTGGAGAAGTTTCACCACCACATTCCGTCTCCGTTTTTGTTCAATTAATTTTTGGATCAGCACCATGTTCATGGTTCTCAGGTTCCATCTACATAGAAAATTAGAAACACTTAAATCAATATATTTCGTAACTCAAAACCTTACAAGTAAACACATACCAAAATGTTGTAAATCTAACATAAATAATTAAACAGAGAAATTGATGAAAGATGAAGGGTGAAGATAAACCTGAACTTAACGACTAAGAGAAAATTGTGAAGGAAAAATAGAGAAAGAGATTCTGAGAGAAATTAGCAAAGATGGAAGTGAGAAATGAGAAAGATGAAAGTAAGTGTAGAAGCAAAAAACTTTAAAATAATTTTGACACGGAAAACGAAATGTTCTTTATTCTTTTTGATAATCAAAAGGTCCTTTATTATTTTTGATAAATAAAAACTCCTTTATATGAGCCGAAATATATATGTACATCAGATTTAAATAGCATTTGTGGGCTGAAATTTAGGATTTAAATAAACTTATTTATTAGCTGAGCTAAAAATAATTTGTGGATTAAAATCTAGTTATTTGTTGTAACATAAATTCAGAACTAAAAGCTAGGGTTATAAAAATATAAAAAGTTATAATATAACAGGTCAAGTACTACCGAGCTAAGTATTAATTTTTTCTAAAATATTTGTTACTTGACTTGTTATTTGTAATAAACTTAATTATTACTTGACTATGTTAAATACTTATATTTTTTAACTACGAACAGAATCACGAGTATAAACGTAATTGTGCCCAGCCCTAATAAATACGCGAGAAGAGACATGGCGATTCAGTTCGCCTTTCAGAAGTTCTAGCCTTTCAGAAGTTCTAACCGTTCTCATCTCTCAAAATCCGATTTTGCAGTAGAAGAGTATTTTCTCCTTGAAACTCTTTTCACCGTCGCGACCAGGTTTATTCTCAGGTTTGATACATGATTCAATTGTTCAGTTTTTTTTATCAATGAGAGTTACTTCTATGGTCCGAAGAGAGCTTTGTGGGTCTGCTTTTTTACAGTTCCGGAAAATGTCGTCTAGAGGAAAAAGGAAAGACGAGGATGTCCGAGCATCAGATGATGAAATTGAAGCCCACGCGCCGGCTAAGAAAGTCGCTAAGCCCGCCGACTCCTCCGACGAATCTGACGACATTGTCGTCTGCAACGTTTGTCCTCTCTCTTTCTCCCTCTTCTAATAGGATTTCGTTTCTTAAGGGTCCCAATCAAGTTCTGATATTTGTTCATGGGGTTTGCTTAAATTAGGGTTTTACTCAAATTAGGGTTTATGATTGTCGGTTTGGTATTCATTCAGATATCTAAGAATCGGAGAGTCTCTGTAAGGAATTGGAACGGAAGGATTTGGATTGACATTCGTGAGTTCTATGTTAAGGACGGAAAAACTTTACCTGGCAAGAAAGGTAACATTTTGTTTTCAACTATTTTTCTTGTGAGTGATACTCTTGCTCTTACAATTCTTCTTTGCTAGTAATGTGATTCATCATCTGTTAGTTTAGTTGCTTTGCTTTGTTAAGTTTCTGCATCTATGTTAAGATACTTTAGGGTTTCATAACAAGCAATTCTGCAGATTGGAATGTTTTTTGCTAGTGTTGATGCTATATGTTTAACATGAAGAAGTTTGATAAACATTTACTTGTTGATGCCTGTCATCTTCGCGTTATCTTGTTTACTAGATTATTGACGGGTCTTTTATACTGTTGCAGGTATCTCTCTAAGTGTGGATCAGGTAGAAATTCTCTATAGCCAATTTTCTTTAATGGATTCCACAAGTCCTTACTGTTGTATCTTAACTGCTTATTAAATATAATGTCTTCTTACATTGCAGTGGAACACTCTTCGGAACCATGCAGAGGATATTGATAAGGCAATCTCTGATCTTTCTTAGGTTTTAAGACTTTGTATAATGTAGCTAAATTAAGTAGAAGATGGCTTTTTGGTATGGCTCTGCTTAAGCCTTTTGTTTGGACGGAACAAATACATGTTTCCTAGTGTAAGCGGCCTCAAAGTTAGGTTATCGAATATCCCATCTACTTCAGACAAGCTTTTGGTTGGACATCGCAGATGCTTTAAGATTTATGAATGATTACTTTTTATTTGCTGTCTAAAAATACAATTTAAGATATATTGTAGGAATATTAGCATACAGCTCTCTTCATAGTTGAGTTCTGGACATTGTTCTAGATAGCTGGGACTCTTAAGCGATCCTACGTCAAGAATTCTGACCAATATCTTCACCAAACCGACCAGAACATTATTCATTTAGAAGGCTGAAGAATGGAGAGGAGATAAACGAGCTCTGATCATACCTCACCGACCCTAGCATTGATTTTTAAAGGAACAAAGTCATCAGCTCTTGTTTCGCCTATATTACAATTGCAGTCATGGCACCGGCCTCATGAGCCGCTCTGCAACAGTTACAGATGCTTCTTAGTGAGATGCAAAGATGACAGAACTTATTTTCTCGCATTACCGAAAAGCGGACATTGTCATTAAAGATGAACCCAACGCTAGAAATGCATCGATCTGTTTTGCAGCATCTATTGCTTGAGCAGCTCTTTCCTTTGGGATTGTCTCCAAAGAAGATTACCTTTTGTGTAACAAAAGCACTCCAAGAAAAGAACTACAATGTTTTGTTCTATCACATGCCATTAGAATTGATCTTACATCGGGTTTTAATTCTCCTTTGCACTTTTTACATACTGGTATATGAAAATCTTCTTCCCAGAACTTATCGTCAATCTCAATATCTCCATCAGGCCGTTGTTTAATGCCAAAGTTCTTCTCTGATCCTGGATCTCCATGATCAATACTTTCTAATGCTTCTGTCCACTACAGTTGAAAATAGCGTTGTAACCTTGTGAATATGCATTACAATCAGGTGATTTTTGGGTTATGATATAACCGTAGGATTGAGAGCTTTTAGCTGATCCTGAAACAAGTCACGGCGAAAAGAGAAGCCACAATCTAAGCACATAGCAGTATATACTGTGCCATGTAATTCAAGTGGATCGCTTCCAGCACGATGATGCAATCTGAGAACTTCAGGCGTAGAGTCAACCACCTTCTTCTCATTCAACAGAGACAGCACAAAGCTGAACTAAAAAATTTACCTGTCAACGTTTTGTATGATCATAAAATCTAAGCGTCCAGCTTTTTCTAGAGATGCTATAGCAGTATGAGCTAGGCCTGGTTGTGCATTAGTGAACCGTCTCCATCCAGCATAACTCCTTGCCCAATAACGCCTACGAGCTCGGCTTGATCGAGTGAATTCCTGTGAAGTAGACAGTAGATTTTATACAACAATAACATGATCCAAAGTTTGCATTAAGTACCCGTACAGAATCCACATAGATCTTGCCTTCACATCGCCTGATGGGTAATGAGTTTGAAACCAGAACTGTATGCTCATTGGGACTGCACCAATATTACAAAATGGAAACGGATGTAACGAAACTTGTAATCTCAACTTTGGGTTAATGAATTAATTTTGTGGCCCATAAGGCCCAATAAAAGAATTATCATCAAGTTTGTTGAAAAAAAGAAAGAAAATATACATCTTCTAAACCTAACACCAAAACCTAGTGTGTCCTCTCCTGTTTAAACCTACCAACTCGGCACCGTCTAAGCTTCTTCCTCTTATGCAATCTGCAAACTCGAGCCTCATGGCAAGTATCTTTATTGCCGAAGTTGATTGATCAACCTAGAGCAGCCTCCAAGTGTTCTGGAAAGATCTTTCTCTCAAGTTTTTGTAGCTTCAAGCGGATCGTCGATCGGAGAAGTATTGAGAGAGTTACATCGAGTTTAAGATCTATGCAAGGAAAGTCAGATTTTCGTTGGATTTAGATAAAGGGAACATTCAGGAACGAAACAGAACCGCCAGACCTTCGAATCTAGGTTTCTGATGTGAAAGTTGTTGAATTTGTTTTTTGGCTGCGTTTTTGAATCTGTCACCGGCCAATCTAGGTGAGGATATGATCTCCGAGACTTTTAATTTTAATTTAATATTAAACTTGTTTATTCTAGAAATTTAAAATATTTTATTAGAATATTTTTAATCATATATTAAATATTATATAACTCTTAGATAATAATTTAGGGATTTTGTGAATGTTTGGGAATAGGATAGTTGTTTGAATTATTATATAATATATAAATAATTAAAATATGTATTTATTGAGACATCTCATAAGAGGTGATATATTTGATGTTTTGATGAAAAGTAAGTAGATAAAAAATGAGTAAATAAGTAAGTGACATGTCTCTTAAAATGTGGTGACGCGGAGGAATTGGGCTACGAGCCGACAATCTCCGTGGAAAAGAGACAATGGTCCGGAGTGAACCGACGGGACCGCTTCTGCCCAAAAACTGCTAACGAGCTAGGGAGGATCGAGTTATGGACCGTGGTCTCCCAACCGAGGGGCTCTGAAGCCATCGTGGAGTATAGTTGAGCCGAGGTGTGTGACATTGGCTGCTACTAGCAGACAACCTGATTGGTACAACTTGTTGAAATACACAAGTTGCACATGATTGCTTTCTATGTTTAGGATAGACGATGTTTAATATTAAGTTAGAACTTTGAGCCTCAGTGGGCAGAAGTGATCTCCTCACTGAGTATTTATACTCACCCCCTCAGTTTTTCCCTTTTTCCACATCAGATCTAGGATCGTGAGAAGATGCCGAGTCTCCCTTTTTCATTGAAGTCATTTATTTCAATTATTTATTTCGTAAGACATTTTCTTCGTTATTTTTTTATTTAAATGATTTTTATTCGAGAGATTTTATGTAAGATTTTGGCACCATCTTAGTTATTAAATAAAGATTGAATGTTTTGGCACGAAATGACACGTGTCTCAAAGAGTTGGGAGACGAGTGTTACAAATTGGTATCAGAGCGGAGGTTAAAGCTAAGCCGATTTTGTCCCGGAAAGCTAACTAGGAAAAAAAAAGTTTTCAAATTATGTGTTAAAATGATTTTTTTTCTTTTATAGATTTTTTTATATAAAAAAATAATAATATTGTGGTTTCGTTTCCAAAATTATTTAGAAGAAAAAGAAGAAAAAAAACGGTAGTTCTTGTATGTTAGCTTTGCTTAATTCAAGAACCTATGTAGGAACCATTCTTGTTGGAGGGATGGAAGCCCACACTATGTTTGACTCTGGCGCTACACATAGCTTTATGTGCCTGCATATAGCGAGGGGTTAGGATTCCCGAATTGCTTTTTCTGAAAAGAATAGGAGGATCGAAACCGCATGTTCGGAATTAGTGGGGTCATCAAGGACCTATCGGGATGTTCCTGTGATTATAGAAACTGTAGTACTGTTGGGAAACTTTATTGAGATGGAGCTGAAGCGCTCTGAGGTAATCATAGGCATGGATTGGTTGAAATGCCATGAAGCTCACTTGGATTGTCTAAGAACACATGTTAAACTCAATCGTGCAGAAGGAGACTTGATGTTTCAGGGAGTCAATGTCTGGAAAATGACTCAACTTGCTGCAATAGTGGATGTAGAAGGTTCGCAGCAGGAAGAGATTCAGGTCTAATTGGCAACAATCTCTGTTGAAGGAGGAAGATCAGAAGTGGAGTTGAAAGATACTCTAGTTGTTGCAGAATATGCAGATGTTTTTGAACCACTGATAAGGACCCCCACCTGGAAGAGTGATGAGTTCACTATTGAGCTGAAGCCAGGGATTTCTCCAATCTCGAGAGCTCCTTATCGTTTAGCCCCATCAAAGATGACAGAACTAAGGAAGCAGTTGGATGAACTGTTGGAGAAAGGGTTCATTAGACCTAGTAGTTCGCCATGTGAAGAAGAAAGATGGCAGTTTCAGACTTTGCATAGACTACCGAGGGCTAAACAAGGTGACCATCAAGAATAAGTATCCCCTACCTCGGATTGATGAGTTGTTGGACCAGTTGCAAGGAGCGTCTTGGTTCTCAAATATTGATTTGGCATCCGGTTATCATCAGATTTCTATTGCCATAGATGACTTCAAAAAGATGGCCTTCAGAACACGTTACGGGCACTATGAGTTCACAATGATGTATTTTGGTTTGACGAATGCCCCTGCCGCTTTTATGAAAATGATGAATAGCGTGTTTCAGGAATATCTAGAACAAGTTTGTTATTGTGTTCATTGATGACATTTAGATATACTCTAGAAGGAAGAGCATGTTGAACACTTAAGGATTGTGTTGCAAACATTGCGGGAGCATCAAGTATATGCTAAGTTAGAGAAGTGCAACTTTTGGCAGAAGAGAATTGGATTTTTATGCCACATTGTGACAAAAGAAGGAGTTGCAGTAGATCCAAAGAAGATTTGCACGATTTCAGATTGGCCAAGACCTAAGAGTACTACTGAAGTACACAACTTTCTAGGGCATGCAGGTTATTACCGAAAATTTGTGGAGGGATTCCCAGCTTGGCTAAGCCATTGACACAACTAACGTGTAAAGAAGCACATTTTGAGTGGTCTAAAGTGTGCAAGCAGAGTTTTGAGAGTCTGAAAGAACGTTTGACTAAGACGCCTGTGTTGGTACTATCGAGGGTAGGTGTACCATATGTGGTTTACACAGATGCGTCAAAAACTTGTCTTGGATGTGTTCTTATGCAAGAGGGTAAGGTGATTGCTTACGCCTCTAGACAGTTGAAGAAGCATGAGGTCAACTATCCTACCGGTTATTTGGAGCTTGCAGCTGTGGTCTTTGATCTTAAGGTCTGGAGAGCATACTTGTATGGAGAAAAGGTATAATTGTTTACTGACCACAAAAGTCTGAAGTACATCTTTACTTAGGCAGACCTGAATCTTAGGCAGAGGAGATGGGTGGAGTTGTTAGCGGACTACGATGTGGATATCGATTATCATTCTGGGAAAACTAATCTGGTGCGGATGCATTAAGCAGGAGAAGGAGTGATGCGTCAAGCACAAAGGACGTGCAAGAGCTAGAAGTAATGTTATCTAGCCTCAGGATTTGTGAAGTCATTGTAGAGAATAATGTTTTGGGCCACAAAGCAGTAAACTAAGCAGATTTTTGTGGAGGATTCGTGAGGAGCAAAAGAGTAATGCATCCCTACTAAAGTCAGTGGCGATTGGAGTTGTGGTTTTTGAAACCACAAAGAATGGAACACATGTCTTCAGGGGTCGAGTTTGTGTTCCTGATGACAAAGTTCTGAAGGGAGAGATATTAAAGCAAGCACATCAGTCACATTTCTCTATTCATCCGGGTTCTACCAAGATGTATCAGGATCTGAAGCGGTATTACCAGTGGAGCGGGATGAAACGAGATGTAGCAGATTGGGTGGCAAAATGCACGACTTATTAGTTGGTGAAGGCAAAACACCAAGTTCTGAGTGGACTTCTTCAGAGTTTACCATTACCCAAATGGAAATGGGATATGGTGATTATGGACTTTATTACTTGTCTTCCAAGGACAGTAAATAAGCATAACATAATTTGGGTAATTGTAGACCGACTAACAAACTCTGCGCATTTCTTAGTGATCAATAAGGACACTACAGAACGCTTAGCTCAGAGATATGTTGAAAAGATTGTTAGACTGCATGGTGTTCCGGTGAGCATTGTCTCAGACAGAGATCCAAAGTTTTCATTAAATTTTTCGGGTGCATTCAGAAGGCTTTAGGGACCAAGGTGCAGATGAGTACAACATATCACCCATAGACAGATGGTCAATCTGAGGGGACGATTCAGACGTTGGAGGACATGCTTAGAGCTTGCATGTTGGATTGGAGGGGTTGTTGGGAACGATACTTACCATTAGCAGAGTTTGCCATGAGGCTCTTTATGGACGACCTTGTCGCATTCCACTTTGTTGGACAGAAGTGGGGGAACACCAAAACATGAAGCCTGCAATCATTAAGGAGACGAGGGGACATGTAGAGATCCTTAAGAAGAGGTTAACATAATCTCATGACTGTCAGAAAAGTTATGCAGATAAAAGGTGAAAAAGTTCAGAGGTGTGAAACGTTGGGCTAAGAGAGGAAAGCTGAAGCCAAGGTACATGGAACCATACCCCATCACTCAAATAATTGGAGCTGTTGCGTATCGGCTTGATCTACCTCCAGAGCTTGCAACATATCGTAATGTTTTTCATGTGTTTGTGCTCAAGAAAATGATTAAAGAGCCAGAGCTCGTTATCTCACATCCACCAGAGGACTTGGAGTCTGATTTGTTGGTTAAAGGGAAACCAATATCGATTGTAGATCGAAGAGAGGTAAGTAAGCTCCATCAACAAGAAAAGTAAGACGGTTCAGGTTTGCTGGGAGAGAGATGGTATTCAGGAATTAACATGGGAGTCAGAAAAGGAGATGAGGAAAGATTAATCAGATATTTTCAAGGAGAAGAGCAAAACAATGGACATACCGAATTCGGGGACGAATTCCTAATAGTGGGAGATAATTGGGAGACTCAACCTTGGGTTAATGAATTAATTTTGTGGCCCATAAGGCCCAATAAAAGAATTGTCATCAAGTTTGTTGTAAAAAAAAGGAAGATTTGCATTTTCTAAACCTAGCACCAAAACCTAGTGTGTTCTCCTATTTAAACCCACCAACTCGGCACCGTCTAAGCTTCTTCCTCTTATGCAATCTGCAAACTCGAGTCTCATGGCAAGTATCTTCATTGCCGAAGTTGATTGATCAACCTAGAGCAGCCTCCAAGTGTTCTGGAAAGATCTTTCTCTCAAGTTTTTGTAGCTTCAAACGGATCTTCGATCGGAGTAGTATTGAGAGAGTTACATCGAGTTTAAGATCTATGCAAGGAAAGTCAGATTTTCGTTGGATTTAGATAAAGGGAACATTCAGGAACGAAACAGAACCGCCAGACCTTCGAATCTAGGTTTCTGATGTGAAAGTTGTTGAATTTGTTTTTTGGCTGCGTTTTTGAATCTATCACCGGCAAATCTAGGTGAGGATATGATCTCCGAGACTTTTAATTTTAATTTAATATTAAACTTGTTTATTCTAGAAATTAAAAATATTTTATTGGAATATTTTTAATCATATATTAAATATTATATAACTCTTAGATAATAATTTAGGGATTTTGTGAATGTTTGGGAATAGGATAGTTGTTTGAATTATTATATAATATATAAATAATTAAAATATGTATTTATTGAGACATCTCATAAGAGGTGATATATTTGATGTTTTGATGAAAAGTAAGTAGATAAAAAATGAGTAAATAAGTAAGTGACATGTCTCTTAAAATGTGGTGACGCGGAGGAATTGGGCTACGAGCCGACAATCTCCGTGGAAAAGAGACAATGGTCCGGAGTGAACCGACGGGACCGCTTCTGCCCAAAAACTGCTAACGAGCTAGGGAGGATCGAGTTATGGACCGTGGTCTCCCAACCGAGGGGCTCTGAAGCCATCGTGGAGTATAGTTGAGCCGAGGTGTGTGACATTGGCTGCTACTAGCAGACAACCTGATTGGTACAACTTGTTGAAATACACAAGTTGCACATGATTGCTTTCTATGTTTAGGATAGACGATGTTTAATATTAAGTTAGAACTTTGAGCCTCAGTGGGCAGAAGTGATCTCCTCACTGAGTTTTTATACTCACTCCCTCAGTTTTTCCCTTTTTCCACATCAGATCTAGGATCGTGAGAAGATGCCGAGTCTCCCTTTTTCATTGAAGTCATTTATTTCAATTATTTATTTCGTAAGACATTTTCTTCGTTATTTTTTTATTTAAATGATTTTTATTCGAGAGATTTTATGTAAGATTTTGGCACCATATTAGTTATTAAATAAAGATTGAATGTTTTGGCACGAAATGACACGTGTCTCAAAGAGTTGGGAGACGAGTGTTACAAATTGGTATCAGAGCGGAGGTTAAAGCTAAGCCGATTTTGTCCCGGAAAGCTAACTAGGAAAAAAAAAGGTTTTCAAATTATGTGTTAAAATGATTTTTTTATATAAAAAAATAATAATATTGTGGTTTCGTTTCCAAAATTATTTAGAAGAAAAAGAAGAAAAAAAACGGTAGTTCTTGTATGTTAGCTTTGCTTAATTCAAGAACCTATGTAGGAACCATTCTTGTTGGAGGGATGGAAGCCCACACTATGTTTGACTCTGGCGCTACACATAGCTTTATGTGCCTGCATATAGCGAGGGGTTAGGATTCCCGAATTGCTTTTTCTGAAAAGAATAGGAGGATCGAAACCGCATGTTCGAAATTAGTGGGGTCATCAAGGACCTATCGGGATGTTCCTGTGATTATAAAAATCTCTCTCTC
>JAKUCM010000970.1:0-81271 GCA_023374145.1 Lepidium sativum | reverse complement strand
CATAACAGTATTCAAGATTATTATTTGTTATTGTGCAAGTTAAAAAATATTTATACATATCCTTTTTAATCCGATGGTTAAGATGATCAAAATAAAAAATTTAATATAGAAATTTCAATCTTAAAATTAGTTTTAAGGTATGAATCAATTTTTGTCGATTTAATTATTGACAAAAAAAAAAAACATGTTACTTCAAATTGATGGTTAATAAAAGGTTTAACCTCTTAAAAATGTTTGTAGTTAATAGGTTACAATGATATCAAAGATCTAATAACTAAATTTTTAAATGTACAAAAAATTTTGACGAGTTATTTTTAGTATAATGATTAGAATGATCCAAGCAATAATTCTAACATGAGTTTACAGATTGAGTTTTCAAGTATGGATCAAGATTTGTTAATCTAATTATCAATTCTTATATCTTAGTTTATATTACTAATTTTTCTGGTCTTGATAATATGTAAAAATATTACAAAGATAAGTAGTTGATGAATATAAATACAATTGAAAAGCAAATGTAAGAAGGAGTAATGTGTCCCACTACTTGGGAGATTGTCTGGTCTCTTGTACCTGTAAGGGAAGCATTGCGGGGTTGTTTCCATGTGCTTACAATTTTCTAACCATTTCTCACAATCATTGTACTTTGATTTTCCTGTTTTCTTCTTCTTCTTTTGTTATGTTTTTCCTATTTAATTAATATATTAACACGTTATAATTCAACTCAATAATTAGTTATACAGTTTATCAAGGATAAGAATTATTAATACTTGAACCCATTGATTTAGACAGACATATCGGATATTTATAATATGTGTGTCTGTTATCACGATAAATAGTCACAATAGTGTTATATATGTATATATATATATATATATATTTAGCCAAGATAGAGTTTTGCTGGTACTAGTCTTCATCTATCTTCCAAACCTAATACTCACATATATTGTGGTAGTTTCCTTTATTCTTTGATAAATATGGGCTAAAATTGCCAACATGAGAAGTCATGGAGGTTCACAATCACAAAAAGACGAGTAAGAAAAAGGAAAGTTCATAAAAAATGGAAGATAGTGTAGTTTAAGAAGTATATTTGATCTAGTTTAACTTTACTTTTCCATAGACAGATATATTTTCCATTCATATTATATCATTTTAAACTATTTAAATTAACATGTGTTTTTATTGTGTGTTTGTTTGTTTATAGCAAAGAGAAGATATAATAGTGATACGAGGGACCTAGAAGTTACTGGTGATTTTGGTTTCTTTCGTGCAATGACTCAGAGCAATTTCATTGAGATACCAAAAACCTAAATTTGGTATAAAATGTATTTTAGTGGGACACTAAATTAGGTAACAATATTCATTAATTTACATTAAAATATTAATATATTTTTTTCATTTATTAATATATTTTAAATAATATCAAATTAACTTTTTCGTTTATAGATCATTTATTTAATAATATAATAACAAAGAATAGTGCAATATTTGGTGTTGTGAAATTGAAAAATAAAATAAAATACTATGATATTTAATTTGGTGTAATTTTAACATAAAAATAATGTTAGTATTATTGGGCTCAAAAAAAAAAATTATCCTTATCATATTTATGTTAAATATTAGTACTATAACAATGCCCAATATTCTTGAGAAGTGGGGCAGATATTAATGTGTCGTGGTGTGGGGCTTCAGTTTCTTTGCGTCCACATATTATGTTGTCACTATGTCAATAGTTACATTATTCTAACATTTAACATGCGGCTGGTAACACCTATAAGTACATCAAACATTAGTCATCAAGTATACATACATTCAGACCTATAATATCCGACTGGTGATAGCATTTAAACAAACGGTTATAAATAATGGTTAGCCAAAAAATGTTGGAACAAAAATCGTTCAAAAATTAAGGTTGTTTGATAACAATACAACTATTCAATAATATAATTACATAACATTAATAACTTTCTCTAATACATTTTCAAACATCTATAAATAAGTTCGTTTAAAAACACAATTTGTAGACGACTACGAATAAGTCCAAAAGATGTATTAAAATGTTTTTCCCGAACTCCACTTTTAAAAACTAATTAGTAGCAAAAAATTCATATTATTTGAAAACGACCATTTTAATGTTTCTAATCAAACTAATAATTTAGTAGTTTGTTATATACAGTAAAACTTTTATAAATTAATAATATCAAAATTTTAACAAATTATTAATTTATCTATAAATTAATATTATTAATTTATAGTAATTTTAGTTGTTTTGTTAAAAGTCTCTAAAACTGATATACTGAAAATATTTTAGATTAATCTTTTGAAAATATAAATTTTATAATTTTGGAATTATAAATTTTAATATCTAAAAAGATAATATTATTGGTTATAGATTAGTGATACTATATATATATATATATATTCAAATATATGGTTATTGACATCAACTGTCTTATTTCAACAGGCTATAATACTAGTACAATGAAATAATAAATATTAAAAATTAAAATTTAGAAAATTGTTTACTTTTTATGATATGTTATATTACAACATCATATTTTATAAATAGAAAATAAAAATTGTTTTATAGTGGTTGGCGAAAAAATAAAAATTGTTTTATAGATGAGTATTAATATATTGAATATCATTTTTTAAAATAATATATTAAAATATTAATTTTAATATATATATATATATATATATATATATATATATATATATATATATATTTAGATGAGTATTAATTTATGTTTTTGATTGAGACTATATTTTTACATACAAGTTTCAAATAATATATTTTTACATACAAGTATTAATTTATTAATTTATAGAAATTATCGATTTATAGAACATTAAATTGTATTTGTATAAGAATAAAATTGTAGTGAAAAAATAGAATCATAGTAATGGCTTCAGATATCAATCAAATATTTTCATTTTGATGCATACGAGATGACAATGTAATGTGATCGAAGGTGGATTCAATTGGTTGGTTATTGTTGGTTATTTCCTGTTGTAACTAAACTAAGTTTTATAACTGGTTCTTCATCATTAGGCTTTATGAAGTGACTAAATAGATAAGACATTTTAAGTCTATTACGATTACACAAATAATCGAATGAATAAAGTTTGCTTTCACTTCTTTTAATTATTCGCTATTTTATCATCGATTGAACCTTGTGACTTCTTTTTCTAATTTCTTTTGGTGCTTCTGTCGATTCTATCCTTTCTTGAATATGATTTTCCACCTGTCTTCACTCCGTCACGATGGTAACTCTCCTAGCAAGCTAAATGTCAATTTATGAGAAGTTCTTCATAGGTAAAACAACGTGCTATTTCGTCTGATTCACCAGAAACACCTCCACGTTACACCGAAGAAAACTCGGCTCCAAATCAAAATGAGAATTCTTCTTTCAATATTCTTAAATCATTTTCTTTAATTCCGGTTAAAGCGAGACTACTTGGCCATGATTTGATCAAATTTGATGAAATCCAGTACTCAATATTATTTGAGGAGTGGATGCAACCCATGTACATCCTTAATATATGAAATTCTAGATGGTTCTAACTACAATACCTGAAACTTTGGGATTATTATAGCTTTAGATGCAAATAATAAGGTTGGATTTGTTGATGGAATCTTGCCTAGATCACTTGAATCTCATCCGCATTTTTGTATATAGTCTCGATTTAATGCAATGATCAAATATTGGATTCTAAATTCAGTGACGAAGCAAACATACTGGAGTATATTGCAATTTAATGAAACATCTGAGATTTGGAAGGATTTATTTGTCACTTGTATTTACCAATTTTCTCAGCAGATTTGGTCACTCCAACAAGGCTCAATGAATCTTTTTACAATACTAAACAAAATTGAAAACCCTCTAGAAAAACTTTGGCTGCTTGGATAGTGTCAAAATCTGCATGAGTTGTGTATATTGTAAAACGACAATGATAATTAAAGTTTTATTTCTATAATCCTATCGCAAGTGCTCAACAAACGAAAGAAAAAAAAAGAGATCAATAAAGATGTGGTGAATTTCAAGTAAAAAACTAAGACGAAAAGAAGAATAAGTCAAATTTGAGGTGGACGAAATCTTGCTGGCCAAGGTGGTGACCAAGACAGAGAGTTGTTAACGGAAACGATAGATCTCTGTCAAGAGAAATGAAAACTTGTATTAACTTGAGAGTTTATATTTCCAAGGGATTTGGAAGATTTTAGGTTAAGGTGTACGACCTATAAAAAGGTCATAGGGTTTGTTGATATCGTCTAAACACTTTTAGAAAATTGGGGGAGTTTTGGTTTGAGGTTTCGAGAAAAAGAAAACTCTTGAGAACCATTGTTTTGGGTTTAAGTGTTTTTTCGTTTTGTGTTGGTGAGAATTGTAACGAGCAGGTGTAAGACTTTTGAAGAAAAGTTTACATTAATAAAACAAGTTGAAGCGTTGAATCAATGATTTATGATTGAAGTTTGTGTGTCTTGGTCTCTATAAATTTTCAATCAAATCCACAAGCACCAAGTGTCACACTATTAGTCTCTAGAATGAATTCAAACTAAGAAACAAATAAATTTTTGTGTATCAAACAAAATACGATGATGAACAAATAATATAAATTCAAATGAATAAAATAATCAAGTTCAAGACAATTAACATGAATTAGGACTGCAAGCTAGATCACTATTCATGAAACAATTAAAAAATTTATTGACCTCGAAACACTACTGTAACAGTAAACCTAATGTCATGGATTCTACATCTAGCAACCTAAAATTCTAGATATGCATTATCATCCAAGTTTGATATGTTCACAAATTATCTTAAATCAACTTTCTTTGGCTAAGAACAATTTCATCATATATGTTCTTTCATGCATTTAAAAGACACTTTGGTGTAATCTAAGATCATAAGCTAGGTAATCAGTCTAATTTAAACATTAAACTCAACAGCAGATGAAGAACTCATAAGATAATCTTTATTTGGATCTAAATCAATCCATAATCTTAAAAACCCTAAACTTGATTAGAAAACTACTCAGACATATCAAAATGAATGAATTAAACCCATGAATAAATTGATATAGAAGTAAACAGGGTTTAAAAAATCTTCTTAGGAAATCCTTAGTGTATAGATTCGTCTACTTGAAGCTTACAAAACTATAAAGAACTCTCAAAAACTGAATAATTGAAAGCACATTCTCTAAAAACGGCCAAACTATAGTTCTGCATGTCCAAAACTTTACTTGGTACAACTTAAATCAGAACATGTAAAATTATAAGTCAAAAAAGGTTTTTTCGCGGACCAGAGCTGGATCGATCGATCTAGGGGGTTGACTGATTAGCCTCATGCCTAAAATTGTTTACTTTTTGAAGTCTTGTCGGTCTAATTAAGTCACATCATGTTTTCACGATGTGATACCAATCGGTCTAGAGGAGGACCAATTGGTCTGGTCTATTCACGATTTTGTGTCCTTCTGGTTCACATATCTTCAGTAAAATCACCATATCTTTCCAACCATTTTTCTGAATACCGTCAAACTATCACTGAATGAAAGAGAACTCTTGTGGCAGTTTTGTATCAAAATTTCATCCAATTTCATTCACGGGAAGCTCCCGACAAACATAGATTATTAACCATAAATAATTTCTCGTCATGTGCTTGTTTTATTGACCTCGAATATCAACCAAATGGTCGATGTTTTGATATAGAAGCTTTGGTTCGTGGTTTTATGCATCTCTGCTCCATTATCTTGCTTCCACACCCATAAGCTTTGGTTCGTAGGTTTTCGCCATATTTTGTGGACTTCATGTCTGTTTTTTGAATATTTTGATACTTTCTTTACAATTAAGACGGAGCATCAAATTCATGTATAAAACAGTACGAGGGAAAAAGTATAGTTGGTTTTCAGCCATTTCCCTCGAGAGTAGCAGAAAAATCACATACAAAGACTCAAGAAATAGAAAATATGTGACTCAATACTCCTAGGACTCTAAAATACAAAAGAAGTCTAAAATTATACTAAATTGAAGATGTATGAATCCTAAATGAAAAAATGATGCAGAATATGAATGGAAATTGAGCAAATATTCATATATATTACACAACCACAAAGAATGAACATGCTAGGATTGTAAAGTTTCTAGCTGTTCTGAATGAGTCATATTCCAATATAAGGGGTTAAATAATGATAAAACATGTTCCAAACTTATCAGAAGTATACAATCTCTTGGATCATGACCAAAGTTAGAGAAACATACATCCATTTTAACGATCTTCTATTTTTTTCAGGTTTCATGAATTGAATATACTTCAGCAAATGAAAATGTGAGTTCCACAGCTACAAAGAATCGGCGACCTACACTGGTCATACTCTGAATAAGTGCTATAAAATTCATGGCCATCCACCAGGTTTTAAGCACAAAGAAAAAGGAACTCGAACTACACTTAAACTAATTGTAGCTCATTTTCTTTTGGATTCTTCTCATGTTGGCGATAAAAAAGTTACAAACATAATGAAAATTATTTCCAAAGATCATATATATATATATATATTATATATATATATAGGAAGTCATGCATATTTAAACTTACAAATTTCTCTTTCAACTTAGTCGACTTATCAGCCTTCATCTTCTGGTGGGCCTATCACAACTCTTTCGAGTATAACCTTCTCATCTTCTACATTATATTTTATGGGAGCTTTGAGGGTAACATGTAGTAACTTATCTTCAAAATCTTGGATTATTGACAGTAGCGTTACACATCATGGGTGACATAATAATGATTTATTTACACACATATATGATATAATTGATACTTTTATTGTTTTACCTACATGAATGGCTATTAAAATTGTTGGTGATAGTTAGATTAGGATCAATGAGCATATGATTTTAGACAAAGTTTTATGTATACATGATTTCAAACTTAGTCATCTTAGTGTTAGTTACTAAACCAAAATTTTACATTGTCGCATAATATTTTATACTACTTTTTGTCTCATCCTGGATATCAAATTTGACGATTGGATATAGTGAGCAGCTCACCAATCTATATGTCTTGGACATAGCCTCTATCAACACAAATCTGGCTCCATAAAATTCTCACCTTACGATATTTGATACCACTATTTGGCATCATTGATTATGTCACCTATCTACATCCAAAATAGATTATATCACTCATGTACTTGATTTCCAAAAGCAATCAAATATAAGTATTTTTCATTTTGTTATTTATCCCTCAACAATATAGAAGCATTTGCCTTATATTTCTCATAAAAATATTTGTAAAAGTGCTTTCGATCTTTTGCATATTGATATAGTACAAACTTTTGATGGTCATTTCTTAACTTTATTGGTGATGATCACAAAAGAGTTACATGGATTTACCTATTACGTAGGAATAGTGAGGTGTTTAAGGTACTTCCAGATTTTTGGAGATGATAAAGACTCAATATGGTGCATATGTGAAGGGTGTTAGATCAGATAATGCTCCAAAGTTGAGATTTAATGTTCTTTTTTATTCAAAATGCATCATTTCATATCAGTCATGCCCAAAAACACTGTATCACAACTCAATAATTAAATCAAAACATCAACACATCTTAAATGTCACAAGAGGATTGATGTTCCAATGTCATGTTCTTCTTGCTTGTTGTAGATTTTGTGTAATTTTGTTAAACAATAGACTGCCAACTCCTATTTTAAAAACAGAAAAAATCTTAGGAAAGCGAGAAATTTCTTTTTCAGTACGATGAGGATCCTTAAAAAAATTGCTATCAACATGTAAGTACAACACATCTGAAATAAAAACGTCATAGTCTTATTCATTCCATAGTAGGAAAATGTCTAACCATCTATAATCTCAACATCCAACTGTAGCAACTTGAAAGCTATGTCGACCATCTTTCTCCACAGTTTTTGCATATGTGTGCACATATGACAATATAAAACATAATGCATGGAGATAAAAGGAGTCAAGATGGGGTATAGTACCAAACTAAAAGTGAATCTAGCCATTCAATATTAAGAAAATAGTGGTATAAATACATGGAAATTCTAAATATTTATGTCTCGTTCCCAAATATATAACCCCTATTAAAAACACATAAAATTGATTAATAATCCAATAAAATGAAGTCATCATTAGATCCATTAGGTGTCCCACAAATTCAAAACTATATGAGAAGCCAAGTTGTGTGGTTCGTAGGTGTACTCAGCTCATAACAATTCTACATAGATTTTCACAATAACAAAGCTCCACACAAAAGTGGTTAATAAACATTATAATGCAATGTCATAACCCCCAAGTGTCTTCCCCAGATTTTCAAAAATTGTGGTTGTCCCACCAAGTGTCTTCCCCCAGACTTACTTCACACCATCTCAGAGTGAAAATAAGACAGAGAGAAGCACGATTTACGAAAAAATAAAATAAAAATACAAAGAAATACTAAATATGATTGATAAGAAAAACGATCTAATACTTTAATGGTCTTTCTGGAATGACACTCTCTTGTTGTCCAAATACTCGGCTAGGTCTTGGCAAGCATCAGTCCAAGGTCTTATCGTCCTCATCATCATATTATGCATCAATTCTCCCGTGTATAGCAACAATGGGTACATCATCAACATATCTAGTATATGCGTCAACATGCGTAGTCTCAACGCTCTATGTCTCTGATTGTTCTGTAAAGCAAGAGGGTGTGAGCCCTTGATTTTACTGAGTTCATCCCAAATGCATCGCATCATCGAGTGTTCGTGCTCTCAGTCATACACATATCTCCTTTACTCTATATCAGTAAAATCATCATAAAATGGAGAGAGTTCATACTCAACAGTGTACTCTGGAATGACATTTTCCATCGTTTTTGTGCTTCACGTCATGTAGAACTACCTTGGCGATGTTCAGTTATAATTTTTCTTGGGTTGATAACATGTGGTCAAAACTCTAAGTTGACCCAACTTGTGATCGAGGTAATAACCGGATTGGGAAGCTTACAAGTGCATGGAACTCTTGTCTTAATACTTGTATTTGAGGCCGACTTTCAAATTCTTGCAATGAATCTGCACATCAAAGAAGTTAATCTTCTAAACTTTAATGGCGATGTCGAGGATGATCCCATGATGCATGAAAATTGGTATTAAGAAACTCTCAACCGCTTGTAGCTTAGGTTTATCTATCGTGCCTCTAAAATGTCGAGCAGTGAACATCTTTGCAAGAACATATCTCTAGTTAATGTTATGGTCGAGCTGAGGGGTCATTCGGTAAGGATCTGGAATGGATAGAGCTATCTCGAAGTGTAGTAAGTTCATTTTTCGTAAGTGCTCCATACTCTCCCTTGCAAGTGAAAATTGTACCTGAATTCTGCTCATAATTCAAACCACTAGGTTCCTAATGTGGGTTAGTTTTGCTACTCGTGGTTTATATCCTTCTCTAGCGATCAAGTGTCATAACCTATTCTCCTCAATGTTTTGTGCGTATGAACTTGGTCGGTACTATCTCATTCCGCATGAGCTGATTCTATAGCACACAATGATAATACAATCTTTTTTTGTATGTGAATGTAGTATGGTAATGTCTTCATGCAGAGAGATAGCTGATTATCCTTGAATATAATTGCTTCTGGATGTGCTCATGTTGCATTGTTCATTTGCTCGGTCTCATCCATTGTCTCAGAATGTGAAGCTTTCCCTTTTCCTTTTTCCGTTTTCTTTTGTGGAGTCTCTCTTTGGTGGTTGTTTCTTATCCTGATCATGAGCCATGATCTGAGAAAACAAGAATAGCTATTCTCATAAATTAAATTTTCAAAGGCATGAGAAAAACAAGAATTTCATATTTAACAACCATAATCATGACTTGATTTCAAGTGAAACCTAGTATCAACACAGCAAATCATACAACAATGCATTAATAAATTGTTCTCTACTTAGTACTAAACTGAAATTCCATGAAATTTTTCTATAGTCCTCAAAATTGATTCCAACACAAAGTTCATCAAAAATATGACATCCTATATGACGAAATCAACAAGAAATGACATAATGTGATGGACTAAACACTCAAGAACAAGTATAATGCATAAATTTGGATTACCTAAAACTTGTGTTTTTCCAAAAAATTTAAGAAGAGAAAGAGGCACGTATCTTTGCTGATTAGAGATGAGATTATCAGAAAGAGTTCAAGAATCTGAATGGAATAGAGTAAAAAAATTGTTCAAATCCGTTAAGAATCAAGGGAGATATGGAGTTTTGAAAATTTTAGACAAAAATCTCCAAAATCACATGGAAAAGTATAGGAGATGATGATTTAATCCAAAATCCCGAAAGAAATTGGGTAAGAATGTGTTTTCCAGTTCTAGTAAAGTGAATTATACTGGTTTTTTCTAAAGGAAGCATATATGGGCATTCATAATGATCAGTTTCTACCTTGACCAATCGACCTTAATGACTTACGAAGAAAACCGATCGATTTGCACTGTAGGTTTAGGCTCCAATTAATCCGCAAATTTGTGTACTCCAGTGGATCGATCGGTCCGTGATCAGAGCGATCATTCTTAGGTACTTAGCAAAAAATTCACTTTCTCTAGACCAGTCGATCCACCACGACAGATCATTCTCGTGTTATTCAACACTTTTGAATGTTTCATTGGACCGATCAATCTCTTTTGCTTTACAGAAATTCACTTCTTTGAAAACGAGAAATCTATCTCGGCAGATTAATTTGCCAAATATCCAAAATTTCTCCTCTAAGTAGGACCGAACGGTCCAACTAACCAGAACAATAAGATGGTGCATGGATCATCGAAAGGGATTGTGTTTTCCTCAAGGATGTTAGTATCTGCAAGGTATAGTTTCATGCATTGGCAATTACACCACAAATTCATTCTCTGTAGTGTCCATCAACACTACAATTCCATATGGTATCTTTTCTTCATATTGAATGGTCCAGACTACCTTGATTCAAACTTCTTTGGAAAAATGTTTCAAACGTGAGTAGTATAAAATCACCACGTGACAAATCTCCTCTGTCTCATGCAGCTGCATGTCCGTTATTCAGAAGCATACTTAATGTCAAAGTTCAGCAACTTTACAGTCCATGGTGCCTTGTATTTGAGCTCCATTGAAAGGTGACACGACATGCCATATACAAGATGAAACAGTGTTGTTCCAAGAGGTGTCTTGTAGGTAGTTATGTATGCTTAAAGAGCTTCATCTATCTTTGCAGACCAATATTTCCTCGTTGTGCTAAACATCTTCTGCATAATATTCTTGATCACCCCGTTAGAGACTTTAACTTGACAACTAGTTGGAGAATGGTAAGGCGTAGAAACTTATATTTGACTCCATATTCCCTCATAAGGTTCTAAAAGATCTTGTTGATGAAGTGAGAATAACCATTACTTATGACAATAGATGGAATACCGAACCTTGGAAAGAGGAGGGGTTAGAACATCTTTGAGAGCACCTTGGCATCGTTTGTTGGGATAGCCAGCACTTCAACCCACTTTGACACATAATCTACAATCACTAAGATGTACATATAGGAAGATGGAAATGGTCCCATAAATCTGATGCCTCACACATCGAATACCTTAACTTCGAGAATAAAATTAAAAGGCATCTTATTCCTCTTGCTGATATTTCCTTGCATGTAGCAAGAATCACAGTTCGTGGAAAAAGAATGTTCATTACAAAACATTGTAGGTCATTAGAAATCGACTTGGAGAGGCTTAGACACAGTCTTGAAGGTAGCAAATTGTCATGCATAAGCGTAACCATGCAATGTAACATAATACTCCAAACCTCTTCTTGAGTAACGCATCTCCTAAAAACACCGTTCAAGCACTTCTTGAACAAGTAAAGCTCATCTGAGAAGCCAAGTAGTTGGCTATTTCTGCAAACCAAGAGATCCCAGAAGGCTTTGACTTAGGTACATGCGCATAGGAATTGTCATGTCCGATACTAAGTGCATAAATATATTCCTTCGGTAGGTTTTCATTCAAAGGGATCTCTTCTTTAATTCGTAGTCTAGACAAGTAAATCTACGACGCCATCTCGATGTCTTTCTTATCTTTGATCTCGAGATCGAACTCTTGTAGCAAAAGAATCCATCTAAGTAGCCTTGTTTCACATACTTTTTTGAGGAAGGTTTCTTGGAGAGGAATGATCAGTATGCACGATAACTTTTGAACCCACCAAGTAAGACATGGCCTCCTAAATAACAAACACAATAGTATAATTGCATTGCATATCATCCAAGGTCTTACTCGCATAGTAGATGACATATAATTTATTTTCTTACCAATGCCCCAAGACAGCACCCATTACATAGTCTCTGGCATCACACATCATTTCATAAGGTACTTCCTAGTCCGATGGTTGGAAAATTGGTGCACTAACAAGAGCTCCTTTAATAGTGAGAATAGCCTCAAGATATGCACTATTGGACTCAAACTTTACATCCGTACATAACAGTTGTGTCAATGGTCTTGCTATCCTCGAGAAGTCTTTGTTGTTAAGGAAGTGATTTGGCTAGTCAATTTCTTAATTGAGCTGCAATTCCGAAACGATAAGTTAGTTGCTTTTTATTGTGATTCAACTACATTTATACACATTTTGGACAGCTTAATGCTTGACGAGCAAACGAAACATTTGGATTTGGATTGCCATAAGGTTAGAGGCAAAATTCGAGACAGTTTGATAAAGATTCTACATGTTTGTAATAACAATTAGCTTACAGATGTTTTCTCCACGACCTTCTAGTTTGTTTCTTTCTCCTATAGACAAGATGTTTTTAACGTCTATATACTCGATGTTGATTGATCATTTTTATACTTTTAACGTCTCTAATTCAAAACCGAACATGGTTCCTTAGGAGCACGTCTTGAAGATTAAGAGATAGAACCATCTAATTTGATTCATTCTCAATGGCATGAGATGATCATTTTATGGTGATCCTTTTGTCGACGGATGCTTCTATTATACTTGTAGCTCTATAAACGAGAAACAACTATGTAGAATGTACATCGAGAATTCAAATCTTTCTTGTATACGTTATTAGTCTGATCCTTTGTAGGAATTATCTATCTGCCATCTTAAAAGAGGTATTAAACTATTAAATTATTAAACCAATTAATCGATTGATTGGTTATGGTCAGTGCTTTAACAAATGCTAGGTGTTAGTCGGACGACAACCTTCTGTTTAGCGCTTAGAGAGAGACTAGTCGAATCCTAAGTAATTTTAGATGGTTTAGACCACTTTTAAATAAATAAAATTTTATATATTATATAAGATAAAAATAAAAATCATCAGAAATTACATGATTTATAAATATAAAACTTTAAATTTGTTTTCAAACTCTATAATAAATAATTTGATGTTATTTAGACATAAATTTATAATTGATATATATGTTTTTTTAATTTTATATAAAATTTAAATTGAATTAAGAAAACGAATGTTTAAGCGACTAAACACTGTTTGAACCGCTTAGTTACCGTCAAAACTGTCTAAATTATCTTAGTATGTCTAATTCATCTATTCTTTTATAATCAAAATGGTCTAAACTTTCCTATTGCCTAGATCCTATTTAAATAACTACCTAAATTGATTTTTTGAACACTGGTTATAATTGGTTATCTCCTATTGTAAATATACCAAGTTTTATAAGTAATTCCTCATCCTTAATCTTTAATCAAAAAAATAAATAAATAGGGATTGTACGTCGGTTACATTTACACATATGATCAAATGAATAAAGTTTTCATTCATCTCTCACCATTAATGGGCATTTGGTTGAAAAAATGAAAACGTATCTACTTATACGGTTATGTGAATAATATAGTCATAAATTAGTTATATAGTCGACTACTTGTAGATAATTTTAATGACTCACAGAATAAATTAAATTGATAAAGGCAATTTCAAAGGAGGGAGGGATATTTATTTAAGTAAGCCTATCTACCAATTTAAACAAAGAAAGAAATTTATAAATAAATAAAAAAGGAAAAGAATATGAAATTATCCACATTACTTGGCTTTTGACAAGATATTAGAAGTGATTGGTCCATTTGTCTCTTGTGACTCAGTTGTTTGATTACTCATTTTAGAGATAGCTTACATTTTATTTATTTATTTATTGTACTATCACCTACATTTCCCACTAATTAAACATTCCACCAAATGCCAAGAAACAAATAAGTTACTTATTTTTAATTTAACTAAAAATAGAGTAGTAAGTTCAAATTTTATCTTGTTCTATTTCGAGAACTTTGACTATAGATTAGAATTCGTTATCGATACAATAATTATAAAAAAAAAGATAAAACCCTTTTCTCTAATGGCACAACTAATTATTCATTTCGACCCTTATTTCTCTTAATCCCTAATTAATTTCTGAGCTTCTTCCCCAATTTCTTTTTTTTCTGTGTATTATATTACGATATGTATATGGAAACCCAAAAGATAATAGTAGTAAATGATAACACAATTTAGTTATTTCAATTGGATTCAAACCCCTCTACTATTCAGTTGTTACTATTTGAAAATACAACAAATTCTACAATTCCAATTTTTTTTATTTAAATAAAATATGTAATTAATTATAAATAAAATTTTTGTGTATTGTCGTATTAAATATGGATATCCAAGTATATGTTAGGATCTAAATCTGACTTTTCAAGTTTTTAATTCACTCTCTAATATTTACACGTATTTTTTGGATTGAGTTCGGATCGATATAGATCGAATATGATTAGATTCTGTTTGTTTGTTAAGGATCCGAGTTTTATTCGAAAATCCATCTTATTCGGTTTTGAATCAGGTTTATATTCATGTATTTTTTTAAAACTAACTAAAATTAAATAATAATAATAATAATAATAATAAAAGTCTAACCAGATTCAAAATCTAAATAACAGTTTGAATATTTTGGATTTTTTTAGATCAAATATGGGATAGAATAGTATTTATTTATTAAACTATTATATTAAATTCTACCAAATTCAGTCAAATTCCGCTGTTACTATTTCATTTTAAGTTATTCAGATTCTATAATTCAGCTAGATTTTGATGTAAGTATTTGGATCCAATATCTCTATCTTTTGTTTCTTCTTCGTTCCCAAGAGGTATTTTTCTGTTGTTATTGTTATTATTATTATTATTTTTATATAAACGTAAGATTATTAAGAAGTCATTGTTGACTCACAACCCTTATATTATACATGTACTTATGTAAACATAAGTGTATGTGGATGTGGCCAATATTTTGACGTGAATTGCAATTATATATTCATAATTATTTGGTGGTTTGTACAATTTATCTCTCTACCTTCTCTCTAACTCCTCTGTAACAACTCTGTCCTCCCTCTTTTATCCTCTTAGGTTTTATTTGAATTTTTACTTTGATCTTTGGTTGAATTTTTTTTAGTGATTTTGTTATCTCTGTGCTCGAGTTCTTGGCTTCTTTCTGGGTTATATATTTGGTTTATAGTTCAAAGATCTTTTTCATGTTTAGTTTATCTTGTATTGCCTGATTTCTGTAAAAAAAAATAGATGCTGATATATGGAATTATAGTCAGAAAAATGATCTTATTATCTCTGTTTTCTCTTCGTCCAAAATGTGAATTACTTCTCCCAATCCTAATCTGATCTCTTTATTCTCTTGAGTGTTCGATTTTCTAAATTCTCATTTGTCATTTACATGTGTTGTTGGGAAAACAGAGGAAGCAAAATGGCACTTACGTGGACTCATAAAGACAGAGGAGTGATTAGGGTTTATGAGAATTTGGAGGAACTAAGCGTAGACTTTGTTGATTATATAGCTGAGATATCAGAAGCATCAATTAAAGAGCATGGTTCTTTCTGCATTGTCTTATCAGGAGGCTCTCTCATTAGCCTGATGGGGTAATTGTACATATTTATCTGAAAACTTCTATAAGATCCCATTTTTAGTCTCCTTGATTGATCACCTAATGGATTATTCAACAGAAAATTGACCGAGCCGCCTTACAACCAGATCGTAGATTGGGCAAAATGGTATGTTTTCTGGGCTGATGAGCGTGTCGTAGCTAAGAGTCATGAAGATAGCAATTACAAGCTTGCCAAGGATAATCTCCTCTCAAAGGTTAAGTTCTTGTATTGGTTTTTGATTTAAGAATTATGTGGCTCTTTGTGTTTTATTGTATCTGCAAATCTATTGACTTTTTTTCACCCAGTCCTTGCTTGTTTAAGGAGGAATCTGGAAACTAATCCAATCATAGTCTTATTTAATCATGGTCAATAGCTTTGCGTGTTGTTTGTCTTGTTGTAATGTTGACTTTGTTCTGAGAGATGCAACTTGCAACTTTGATTTTATTTTTCAGGTAAATGTGTTTCCAAGACATATATGTTCAATTAACGACTCAGTTTCGGCGCAGAAAGCTGCAAGAGAGTATGAGTTTGCAATCAGACAGCTGGTGAGAACACGAACCGTGACTGCATCTGATAACAGTGACTGTCCCAAATTTGATCTGATCTTACTTGGGATGGGCTCAGATGGGCATGTAGCCTCGCTCTTCCCCAACCACCCATCAGTCGAGGTGAAAGACGACTGGGTTACGTTCCTTACCGACTCTCCCAAACCGCCACCAGAGAGAATTACATTCACTTTTCCTGTTATTAACTCCGCTGCTAATGTTGCTGTGGTAGCAACCGGGGAATCCAAAGCCAACGCTATACACTTAGCAATCGATGGGCCCTCATCAGACACCTCTTCTCTGCCTGCAAGGTTGGTCCACCCGAGCAACGGCAATCTGACTTGGTTTATGGATAAACCAGCGGGGTCTAAACTTGATAGGTTTACATTTCCTGAGTAGGAATTATATTTTCTTCTTTGTTCCAAAACCAAATGGTTATTTATTATCACTGATGAGTCTGATGACCCTCTTTTTGTATGAAGAGCATCCGGTTTAGAAACATGAGCTTTTTCTCTATTCTAATGATGCAAGTTCCACCAAACTAGCAAATCTCGTGACTATAACATCTAGTAAGGTCAGCGTCTTCAAGATAATATCTAAACTCAAGCTCTATGAGGTGAATGCATGACACATTCAAGTGAAAACAGATTTGTTATCCTGCAGAACAAGGTTCAATTGAGAAGTACCGGTAATGCTTACTTTCATTGAGCATTGTCATGGCTTAGAGCATCAGCCTCGGCCTTGGCCCTAGGATCATCTTTGCCATCTGTATCTTCTTCCATCTCTCCTTGGTGGTCTTGTGCCAATTTCTTCCTGTGAAGTTCCTCAGCAGTCTCCATCGCCGCCTTGTTCTCGGCTTGAATCTTCAGCATTTCCTTCTCCTGTTGTTGCCTCTCAAACCATGTGTCTGCATCTGCCCAAACTGAAAAAACACAAGACCAAAACGATGTATTTGTTACGCAATGAGGACTCAGTACACAACCTCAATAATTATATATCCAGAAAGACAAACGATCAAAAAGCAAACAGATTGATTTGTTCTTGATTCCACTCATAGCAAGTAAGCCATCATACACGTTAAGCGTTTTAAATCATGAACTTTGGCCAATACGAAGAAACAAACAGACTCTATGATTTTCAAATTTTAGAGGTTACGAAGAAAGTTTAACATCATTGACTTGAACCTAAACTTCATTCAATCCGAAAATTTAAAATCAAAGAACCAATTCTTAAACTAATTCTAAAATCATTCTCAAACTGCAAGCCCTAATTTCAACAAATTTTCCAAGTCTTCGTCTTTTCGACTGATTCATAAACCCCCACGAATACGAATCACTATCAAAATCACCAAATCTAGGGTAAAGCTAAAACGAGAAGAGAAAGGAGGAAATTGGAAACGTACGTGGATGTGCAGCCCAACCCTGTTCTCCACCCTTGATTTTCTCGGGGAGAGCATAATTGACGGTGAGGACACGGCCATAAAGCTCGGCACCGTCCATGTTATCCATGGCGGCGGAAGCGTCTTCTCTCTCAAGAAAAGTGACGAAACCGAAGGACCTGTGCTTCTGATTCGCCTGGTCCAACGGCGTTTTCACATCTTTGATGTCACCGAAAGGAATAAACGCAGCGTGAAGGATCGACTCGTTTACTTCATCAGCCAAACCTCCAACATACAACGTGTTCTTCTGCATCGCTTGTTGCTGTTGAACTGCCGCCATTGTTGAACCTTCCCGTCCAGTTCCTCTCTCTTTGTCACTGAGTTCTTCTCAGGAAGATTGGAAAGAAGACAACTACGATATTCTGTAGAAAGAAGAATCTCTCTGATATTAATGGGCTTTTGGAGAGCTTCAGGCCCACGAATCTTTTTTTGTCAATAAGTTAAAGCCCACGAACCTTTATTTGCATATTTACAAAAACTATAAAATACAAAAGACAGAAACAACATGTTTGACAAAAAAATGAAAAGACAGGAACCATATTTATTGATCAAAGTAGTTTTAACTATAGAAAAGAGGATTTAGATTCTCAATTGGGAAAGCAAAATAATATAAGAGATTTGGTGTTTTCAAGAAAATGATTAAATCCTTTTTTTATAAGTAAAATGATTAAATGTTCATTTACGACATTAAATGTTTGTTGAGAAGCTTGACAAAGTCTACCAAATAGGTGAACAACTCTCCAATGCATTAAATGTGTTATGCTAATTGACGTAAATTCTGGTCGAGCTTGTTTGGCCGCTGAAATTTTTTTTTGTCAAGGTGATCCTACACCGAGATGTCTTTTTATTGTACATAGAAGTTTTGGTAAAATTTGGAGACACAAGGTATTCAAATGTCAGATTCTATTGATTAGTAGTGACTTGTTATTGATTATTCTCGTGTGTGTGAGATTGCTTACTGTATTTTTTTGAATTTACTCATCAGATTTTCGAGTTTACTGTTTTTGTTGATTGATTGTGTAAGCTTTAATTTCCTTACTCTTTATCAATTGTGTTTCGTTCATAGTGTTCTGGATGTGATTATTTGGTATATATGTAATTTGATTATTTGAATTTGTAATCACATATCCGCTAATTGTGGTGGAGGTTTGGTGTTATTGTTGATTTTATATAGACAAGACATGAGTTTGACTTCCAAAATATGACTCTATTTGATTTGTATTTCCATTCTTTGATGTGTTTATCCATTTGACTTGTAATCTAATGTAGGGTTTTATCTTTTGATTTCATGGAGCTAGGCTTAATGGAGCAACACAATTTGTTAATCTGTCTGCTAGAAGGCTGGATAATCTCTCTGAAATATTATGCCCTTATATCAATTGTTGTAATGTTTTATTGTCAAGGTGATTCTACACCGAGATGTCTTTTTATTGTTTTTGGTTTGATTTTCAACATATTTATTCTTATAAATAATTTGATAAAAGCTCCTTAAAAACAAAAAAATTATAACACTCACCTAAACATAGATTATTAAAACACTTTCTCTGGCAAATGTTATCGGGATGTATGGCTGTGTGTCAAAATCTTGTTTGTCGCCGATTAGGTAACGATGCAAGATGTCAGAGGTGTGGCGCTGAGAGTGAGACAATCAATCATGTTTTTTTTCGGTTCTCCACCGGCAGTTTATGTTTGGGCTTTATCCGCTATACCATCCCAACCGGGGGTGTTCCCGGGTAGGTCAGTGTGGTACAATCTCGATTACTTACTGACTAAAATTTCGGAGTCAGGAGACAATTCAATTTCCCCATGGATAATTTGGCATATATGGAAAGCTAGAAATGGCTTCTACTTTACGCAAGAGGATTTAGATCCAAGGACAGTCTTGGGACGTGCTCAATCCGATTTTTCCGAGTGGATAGGAGCCAATCAGGACACCATGCGTAACTGGAATCAAAACAGACCTAGGACAAATTCGTTCAAATCGTCAATGATATTTCCTACACAGCTAATCTCAGTTTCACTGGCTATAAATGTTACGTGGATGCGTCCTGGAAAGACACGTGCCTTTACTCAGGGCTTGGATGGATTTGCTTTCCAGATTCAGTGGATGGAATATGTTCGGGGTTTAGACGAATTCATCACAGCTTATCAGCTTTGCACGCAGAGGTGGAGGCGGTGATTTGGGCGATGGAAGCGCTATTAGAGTTGCAGATTCAAGAAGTGGAGATCTCATCCGATTGCGAGACGGCATTTCAAGTACTTCAGAATCCGGAGGAGTGGCCGGCATTCTATTCATATCAAGAAGATTTCCGGAGGCTTGCGGCTGGGTTTTCCTCTTACTCGATTTCTGTCATCCCCAGAGCTCTGAACTACAAAGCATACGCTTTAGCCAGATCAGGTCGTGAGTTTGGTTAATAATCGTTGTTTTTAAGTTACTGTCGTTGGAAAAAAAAAACATAGATTATTAAAATAAATATCATTATGTTCTAACGCATGCATGAACATCATCACGTCCACATAGAAGCTCTCCATTTAGTTTATCCACTACTTCAAATGTTCCTCCTCCATCACTCCTCTGTACCCACCCAAAATTAGAATTAAAATTAAAATTAATAGTTACTCAAATTTTGATAAATGACTACTCATTGTTTTTTAAAAATAAAACCAAATACCTTGTAAAAATTGACGACAACAAAATTGGCCCATCTGTTCCCTGCGGCTTCGTAACATGTCTTAATCATTTCGAGAAGATGTTGAGAGTTCTCCTCACAAGTCAATATCTTAACCGGAAATGTCTTGAAATGGTTTACCAAAACCAAACTTTTGGTTTTATCGGTTAAAGGTGCAGATTCTGCTCTATTGATACATTCACCTGGTTTAACTCCTTCGTCTCCATCTAAAAAATTAATTACCCGGTTATCTATACATAAATTCATTCGTAAACCCGGAATTTCGTTATCTAATCATTACACTCACATTGATTTTCCACCATGTAATTCCATTGATAAGCTATTCCTTCGGTTTCTTGCTTAGATTTAACCGAAGTGAAGACGATTAACCGGTGGTTATTGGCAATCATATCTTTAACAAAAGGCCAATCTTGGCCATTCAAAGGCATATTTTGTACGGGAAACCAAAATTTCTTCAAACCGGAATCGTTAAATACTTTGGTTAACCCATCAGGCGATTTAACGTAGTCCTCCAAAATTATTGTCACAATCTCTGATGGATTCGCTGTCAAAAACGCAAATATCTCCTTGAATGTATCAATCGCCCGATTCTAAAAACGTGATAGAACAAAACAAATCATCTATAGGAAAATAGTTCATGTTAGAATGTTATCTCTTCTAGTTACAGACAAAACTAAGAATATATTCAAATTGGTGTTGTTTTGGTTTAATTCGGTTTAGTTTTTATAAGAGATTGAACTTACAAATTTGGTGATCTCAAAGCAAACTTTGTCAAAAGAATGACAAAGCCAAACTTCTCCGTCGTAATCGTAAGTGTCCAGCATTAATGCTCGAACACCACTCTGAACCAAAAAAATGTAACATGACATTCACTGATATATTAGAAACATATTAAGAATTAAGAAACATTATTTATTGATTAATATAAAACGTACGTTGAGTTGTTGTGCTATATTATCTTCTTGAGTATATACATGAAGTAGTTTTCCTTCAATTGCATACGAATTGTGAGTCGTCAAAAATGCATATTTATTAAACGGCATCGAGTTGTTCTGTAATAAAATTAGTTAAAAATCATTATTACTTCTCTAATTAATATACATAATACTTTTATACGCAAATCTTTATTATTTTCCTTTTTCTTTTTGTTGATAAAAAAGTTGTTTTTGCTTACCACAAGGGAGAATTGATCTGTGATATTTGATCTAACACATCTTGCAACATCGATGCCGCATTTAAAGCAACCAAGTCCCACACTGCATTCTTCGTCCGACGAGCATATTTGACCGACCTGAATTGATGAAAATTGAATAACCATAAGTTGTAACATAAATATAATTGTGAATTCTAAAGATTCGATTTGATCTCCCCTAAGGAATTTCTGATATGACTATTTCTGATCAGTTTGCATGACATTTTTTGATCTCAATATTAGTCAAAATTCAATAGAAATTAACCAGATTGTTTAAGAAAAATGGAAACTGAATCATTTTATGGCTTACCTGAGATGAGCCATAGGAAAAAGCACACGAGATTGCTGCGAGATGATGCATTGCCAAAATTGTGACTGCAAATGAGAATCTGAAACTGACCATATTGTTTATCTTTCACAAAAGGATTGATGAACTATATTGATAAAGAACGTTAGTATAACTTTGACAGTGACCTCATAAATTTAGTTGTTACAACTTTATTAGAGTGTTGATGAGTTAATCTTGTATTTATTCATGAACTCATTCAATTTTTGGACTAATGAATTTTCCCTTCTTTAGGTAAGCTATTTAAGCGCAATCAATATATTTTGAATTGGTTATAAAAAATATACGATCATATTTATAAGGCGATAAACCCAATTTTTTATATTTTCACTCAATTACATCTAGGCATGGACATAGAATCTGATACCCGAAATCCAAATTAAAACCGACCTGAAAAAGAAAAACCAAATCCGAACCCAAACCCAACAAAATATTCGAAGAAATCTTAAATTCTTTTACCCGAAAAACCAAACCCGAACCCAAATTGAAACTAAATCAAGAATGGAATGGGTACCCGATATATCTTTGTTAAATTTATGCTTTTTAGACTTATTTATATTAAATTTTTACTAATTTTAAATTTCTATATAAAATTTGTATAAAAACTCAAACCCGAATCTGATATATATCTGAATCAAATCCGACCCGAAAAATAAAAAATACTCGAATGGATCCTAAATCGATAGGACCAAAAACCAGAAACCCGAAAAAACCCGATCCGAAGCTGAACGGGTACCCAAATATCCAGACCTAATTATATATGTACAAATATCTTTTAAACAATCTGTAATAGCACAAATTTGATTTTAGTTTTACGTTTTAAATCTAAAAGATATAATTAACTTATATGTGCTCAAAAGTAGGGAAAACGGTCAAAATAAATAAGAACTTACATGATTTGGCAAAAAAAATTAAAAACCTTTTTCCTCTTAAAAAATCTTGATTTACCTTTTTCCTCTTAAAAATCTGTAATCTTGATTTAATAATGATACTGAGATTACATTCATTAGCAAATTATTCTTGGGACTGTTCTTAATTAAGGTTTTGATTTAGCAAACAAATCTAACTCAAAAAGATCAGATTGAGAACTTGAATCACTCTCCCATCTACCATTTACATCATCGTCATCTCCTGTGTTTCCATCTATACATTTAACTCTTTTGTCCGCACAGGGACTCTTACAAAACCTTAGGTCCACAAATTTCTCATCATTCTCCTTCCATTCTCTCACATGTAATCTTTCTTCAAAGCTTCTCCTACGAGCATTTATACGCCACGCGCCGATGCCAGAGATCGGAGAAGTAGCTTCCGTATGTGTAGACACCACACAGCTCTTCCTCCTCCTCCGTTCTCCTCGTGGAGTCTCAACCTCTGGAGTTGACTTTGACTTCTTTAGACCTACTGAACGAAGAAGAGACTTTAAGAAACCGGTTAACTTCCCACCATTACCACGTGTCATCTTCTCCTTCTGTGGTTTCGGGATTTGCTCTGTTGTTTCAGGATGTACTCTCTTTTGTCGATATTCAGTAACAATGCTTTGTTTCGGAATTTGGACTCTTGAATACTCGATTTTAGTTGGTTCATTGATGTCGGAGAAATATCGAGTGGCTTCAAATACGTCAAGTTCACCGGAAACATTCCTCTCGCAGTTTGGTTTATGTATATTCTCTTTCGTCGTTGAAGAATATTCTGCAATCTCCGACATTGTTGTATTTTGGTGTTATAAAGGAATTGTGGTTTGAGAAGAAAGATGGTGCTTCAACTTTATAGACTGCAAGGAATTGTTAAACCGAACCGGTCTAAACCCGGTTCATATCTTAGTTATGTTCAATTCAGAAACCCGGTTCATAATTTATTTCTCTTCAAATTAAATCTTCAATTCGTGGATGTTCTTTATAACCTTCGATGTAGAATATTTATCTATCTGGATTTTTTCATAAAACCAAGAAAATAAGACATTCAATTAATTTATATATGTCCACGTTATAAATGAAACGATTAGGATTAACTATATTGAAGGAATCATTCAATTGCATATTAATGTTGGAAGTCTTATCAATTTTATAATCCTATGTGTTCCTAGGCATGCCACGTTGTTATCAATGAATGTTCACACCTTTTTGGGTTGTCTTGCAAGTTCTTAAACCCTTTTTATGGTCACAAAGGCAAAAGGCAATCAAGATAAGATAACCCCCATTGATCATTATGATTGGTATAATTTATATGATAATAAGATATATAGTAGTAGGTACCAAAACAAAAAAAGTAGAGGTCCTAAAATCAACTACATTTGCATCTTGGATATTGTCATTATATTTTCAATAATTATATCGAACTCTTACTAATATTATTATTACGTAGAATAGTACAATTTTTTAAAAATAATTTTTGTTATTGTCAACTGGTCTAATGACGGTTTAATCCCACTATTCCATTTTAAAGAAAAAGTTAAAACCCTAGTACTTAACAATTTATAAAGAGATTACTATTATTATTCAATTTTCATGGTTTTTTTAGATAGATTGTATGGAAAAAATAAATAGAAATAGATATTTACCAATTTTCAGTTTTTTTTGTTTGTTTTGTTTTGTTTTTAATCTAGGTGGACTGTAACTGTTAGGACAATTACGTCACGAACAACTAACATAGAGTGACCAAAATTGAATGCTGCAATAGTGTCTAAGTTCAAAGAAGAGGATTAAAAGAATTAATGGTATATATGAACAAGTGGTGTTGGATCACTTACTTTCTCTACTCTGACATCCTTCCTCTAGTGTTTGCCAAAGAAGGAACACGATGGAACTTGTTATGTTTGTGGATTCTTTCTTATCCACATTTGAAAATTTTCGTAATTAGACAACAATCACACACAAGATTGCAATATTATTAGACTATCTCCATATATAGATTTCTAACTTTGAGTCTCTTAATCACAAAAAATTAATAATTTAATATAATATACTTTTTAAATTAAATTTTAACTATTAATAAATAAAAAGCCAATGAAAACAAAACATTTATTTAAGAGACTCTAAAATGAGTCTCTTATTTAAGAACCCCTTCTTACTCTCTCTTAATTTTCAATTCTTTTATTTTTTAAAATTGTTAAGAATCCTTCTTAAAAAGCTCCAATGGAAGTGGTCTTAAGATGTTTTATGTCAATATACTTTTCTTTATTTTATGATTTTTCTTTAATTAATAATGTGAACACTAAATATTTTTATAATTTCAAATTCCAATACAATTAAAAGTACATAAAAAATACACATTGTGTTTTGTAGGGAATGTAATCAATTAGTCCCGAAGGTTTTACCGTCATAAGCTTTCTACCTTAGTTTTCGGGTTCACGGTAGCAGAAGGCTTTGCAAATATTGTTAAACTCAGCCATTTGGAGATTGTGCATTTTCAAGGTCTTCCCTGCAAATTTAGGGTCATTGTCCCTCATAGCCATTGAGAACATGTGTGGACTTGCTTCTAAAAGACTTAAATGTAGAGAAAACCACATGTGAGTCTTTGGAGCTGTTGGGAGTGATGGGGACATCTCTCCTCCTCGTTTGTGACAAAAGGAGGACAATATTTCCTCTTATAGATTCTTGTCTTTTTGTTGTTTGTCTTGTAGCATCTTGTCTTGTATAGAACTAGGTCAAAGTGTATATGTCTATATAAGACTTGTAATCTCACATTGTCAATAGTAAGAAAGAGTATTCTCTTCTTCTCACTCTAATTTCGTCCCCAACTCTCTCTTCTATTAAATCTCATCTCAAATTTCAACTCATTCTTCTACTTGATTCTACATAAACCTCCACTAATCTCTCAAAACTTACATGGTATCAGAGCCATAAGACCTCTTGTGACTCTAGTTAATCCGCTGAATCTCTGTTTCTCTCATTGTCTTTGTCAAATCCTCCATTGTTGTTCTTGAAGCTTTTGTATTAACCGTTGGGTAATAGAGTGTTCTTGCTGTTTTTGATGGAAAATCTGAAGGATTTGGGTGTTCATGTGACTCTTAAAGGAGTAAATTACTTGTTATTGTCAAGGACCGTGAAGAGTGTGCTAAGTGGCCGGGGGCTTTGGACTCATATTGAAGAGGGAGTTCCAAAGAAGACGGTTCAAGCTAGTGTAAAGGAAGGTAAAGAAGGCTCCAACGTGGTCGTGGCTGTAGGTGAGGATAAAGCAAAGTGGTACCAAGCTGACCAAGTTGCTCTTGTCATCACACAAAGCTCCCTTGACCTAACCATTCATGAAGCCTAATCCTATTGTGAAAATGCCAAACACCTATGGGACACACTCAAGAAGGTGTATGGAAACCTTTCAAACCTCAGCCGAGTCTATGAGGTGAAGAAGAATCTTACTGAGCTCAAACAAGAAGATATGGAGCTCACTCAATGGTTTGGGAAATATAGGTCTCTTTGGGCCGAACTTGAAATGCTTAGGCCTCCTACTATAAATCTGATGGTGTTAGGAGAAAGGCTGGAACATGACAAGGTATTTGGTGTGATGCTGAACCTAAATCCGACTTATGGTGACCTAATCTGCCACCTTTTGAGACAAAAGAAGCTACCAAGTTTGGAGGAAGTGTGTGGCTTTGTTCAAAGGGAGCAAGGATTTCAGAATCTTCTTGGTAGTAAAGGGAGATCGTCTTGGCTAATAAGGTGGTGTATAGGCCAGAGGAGAAGAAGACATGGTTTTGTGACCACTGCAAGAGAAAAGGACATGGCAAGGAGCGGTGCTGGATTCTTCACCCTCACCTCAAACATAACCAATTTGACAAACCAAGAGCTAATGTTGCGACTAGAGGCGTGTATAGTCAAATTGAGTCCGCAAAAAGCCCCTTCTCTTCTCAAGTGACTGACAGAAAGGCTATGAATGTGGCTCATGGTGACTATGTGAAGAGATCAAACTTGGATGAGCTCATTAAATCCATCAATGCCCTAAAAGAATCTGGTATATCTTATCATTCCTCAAATACATCAGATTATCTTACAGTTGATTCAGGTGCTTCACACAATATGAGACCCTAGGTTGCTTAGTAACTTGAAACAACCGTAGGGAATGTTGTTATTGCTGATGCAAAGAAGGTTCATATTAGAGGCATTGGAGAATTGAAATTGTTTGATAAAAGCTCTAAAGCATTCTACATGCCTACTTTCATATCTAATTTGTTAAGTGTGAATAAAATTGTCTCTGATTTGAATTGTAAAGCCATATTCGAGTCTAATAAGGTTTGTTTTCAGAATATTGAGAGTGGCAAAATTCTTGGTGAAGGAGTCACTAAAGATGGATTGTATCTCCTTGAAGATACTCAGAGAAATCCACATTTATCTTGCTTATCCAGTTCAATTTGTAGTAATGAGAATTTTCTGTGGCATGCTAGACTTGTTCATCCTCATTCTCGTGCCTTAGAGTTGTTGTTACCTAGTATTTCGTTTAACAATGATGATTGTGAGGCGTGTATACTTGGGAAGCATTGTAAAATGGTGTTTCCTAAGTCTTAAACCTTTTATGAACATTGCTTTGATTTAGTGCATTGTGATGTTTGTACATCTCCTTGTGAATCTAGAGAACATGACAAGTATTTTATAACCTTTATTGATGAAAAATCTAAGTACACTTGGTTAACATTGTTGCCATCAAAAGATAGGGTGTTACAAGCATTTGTGAAATTTCAAGCCTATATCACTAACCAATATAATGGCAAGATTAAGATGTTGAGAACAGATAATGGTGGCGAATATACTAGTCAAGCATTCAAACAACACTTAGCCAAAAAACATGGAATTGTTCACCAAACTAATGCCAGTACACACCACAACAAAATGGTGTGGCTGAGGGAAAGAATTGACATTTGATGGAAGTGGCAAGGTCTATGATGTTCCATACCAATGTCCGCAAGAAAATTTTGAGTGATGTCGTAACCTCCTCATGCTATTTCATCAATCGGATCCCAACCAAAGTTCTCCACGATAAATCACCATTTGAGGTACTAACTCGAACTAAACCATCTATCAATCACTTAAGAGTGTTTTGGTGTGTCTGTTTTGTGTTAGTACCATGTACACAAAGAAACAAGTTGGATGCCAAAAGTGTTAAAGGAATGTTTATAGGCTACTCCATCACCCAAAAGGGGTATAAATGCTATACCCTAGAAACAAGGCGTGTGATGGTCTCTCGTGATGTCAAGTTTATGGAAACAAGTAGTTTTTATGATCACAAGTATTGAGAATGATTGAAGGATATCTCACACTCAAGCCAAGATCAGGCTAACACACCAAGGAGTATATTGGCCAAACTTGATATCGGACAGTTAAGTACCTCTAGGGGGAAGAAAGAGGATGTATCCACAAAACATGTATGTTCAAGTATGGAGAATGAAGCCACTAGAATGGATACTGGAAGTAATGTAGAAATCACACCCAGTGTGAATGGAGCAAATGAGACACAAAATGGCACACCCGGTGGGACACATTGATCGAATGAGTTTAATGAACACCATGATTTGGATAGTATGGAAGATGTAGAGGTGTGTGACCCAGCCCCTATTTCATTACGAAGAAGTCAAAGAGTGAGGAAGGATCCCTCAAATTGGATTAACTCTCGGGTATACTACAACAACATGGTTGTGGCTCATCTGAGTCAGAATGTATGCAATTTGATGGAGGTCCCAGCTAAGCATCAAGCCTTTCTGACTACACTTGATCAACACCATGTACTGCACACATATGAAGAAGCTAGAGAGCACAAGGTGTGGCATGATGCAATTAGTGATGAACATGGTGCAATGGACAAAAAGCACACTTGGGATGAAGCTCCACTACCACTTGGAAAGAAGGCTGTTACCTCTCGGTGGATTTTAACAATCAAATACAAAAGTGATGGTCAGACTGAGCGGTACAAGGCACGCATAGTGGCGAGAGGTTTCACTCAAAAATATGGAGAAGACTATCACGACACATTTGCACCGGTTGCAAAATTACACACGGTACATGTAGTCCTTTCTTTGGCCACTAATCTTGATTGAGAATTGTGGTAGATGGACGTTTAAAATGCCTTTCTACAAGGAAAACTTGAAGATGAAGTGTACATGTATCCACCACTAGGATTGACACAAATTGTAGCACCCAAAAATGTTTTGAGATTACGAAAGGCCATATATGGCCTCAAAAAATCCCCAAGAGCTTGGTATCACAAGCTGAGCCATACATTGCGTGACCATGGATTTCGAAAATCTGAGGCTGACAATACACTTTTCACAAGCCAAGGTAAGGATGGAATTTTTGTGGTTCTTGTGTATAATGATGATATAATCATCATGGGAAGTGACAAAGAAGGTATCAAATGTATCAAAGAACATCTTAAATCTGTCTTTGATATCAAGGACTTGAGAGAGATGAAATACTTTCTTGGGATTGAAGTGTGTCGATCGATAGAAGGCCTCTTCTTATCTCAAAGGAAGTATGTACTTGACCTTATGAATGAGTGTAATGTAGGTACACAAATAACTAAAACTCCTCTTGAAGATGCCTACAAAGCAACATGCAAGGGGGAGAAAGATGATGAACTATTTAAAGATGTACACCAATACCGGAAAATGGTCTGTAAGTTAATATATCTTACAATAACAAGACCGAATTTGTGTTTTGCAGTCAATCAAGTGAGCCAACATATGCAAGCCCCAAAGATGTGTCATCGGGGAAGGGTAGATCGAATCCTTAGATACCTCAAAGAGACTCCGGAACAGGGGATATGGATGGGTAGGAATGAGGATACAACCCTTGTTGGGTACTGTGATGCAAATTGGGCTGGAGATAGACAAGATCGCAAGTCAACTACCGGATATTGCACATTCCTTGGAGGTAACCTAGTCACTTGGAAGAGAAAGAAAAAAAGGTGGTGTCTTGTTCAAGTATAGAGCAATGAGGAAGCTCATGGATGAACTCATATGGCTGAGAGCTTTACTTAAGGATTTGGGAGTTGAATCACAAGAACCGATTACAATGCACTGTGACAATCAAGCTGCCATTCACATTGCATCAAATTCAATGTTTTATGAGAGAACAAAACACATTGAAGTTTACTGCCATAAGGTCCGAGAGAAAGTGGAACGAGGAGTGATCTTACCATGTTACACAAGGAGTTCAGATCAGCTAGCTGATATATTTACCAAGGCTGCAAACTCAAAAGTGTGTGATTTTGTGTATGCCAAACTTGGGTTGATTGAGATGCCTAAGTCGTTACCATGATCCATACTCTTTTCCTTATGCATATTTTTGTCCCATTGGGTTTTGTATGCTAAGGTTTTAATGAGGTGGGGAGTGACAACTTTCAAGCTTGTCCTTAATGAGCACATTATGGATTCAAGCTTGAGGGGGACTGTTAAACTCAACCATTTGGAGATTGTGCATTTTCATGGTCTTCCGTGCAAATTTAGGGTCATTGTCTCTCATAGCCGTTGGGAACATGTGGACTTGCTTCTAGAAGACTTAAGTGTAGAGAAAGACGACATGTGAGTCTTTGGAGCCGTTGGGAGTGATGGGGACATCTCTTCTCCTTGACAAAAGGAGGAGAATCTTTCCTCTTATAGAATCTTGTCCTTTTGTTGTTTGTCTTGTAGCATCTTGTCTTGTATAGAACTAGGTCAAAGTGTATATGTCTATATAAGACTTGTAATCTCACATTGTCAATAGTAAAAAAGAGTATTCTCTTCTTCTCACTCTCTAATTTCGTCCCCAACTCTCTCTTGTACTAAATCTCATCTCAAATCTCAACTCATTCTTTTTCTTGATTCTACATCAACCTCCATTAATCTCTCAAAACTTACAAATATTACATTTTGAACTTTTAGCACCTGGACTCAATTTGCAAGACAGTTTTGGATAGTTTTGGGCATCAAACTAATATATGAAATCTGAACCAATTAACTGATCCAAGTTAAAAGGAATCAAATATGAATGAATCTGACGAAATATGTAAATAGGTCATGTGAAATGTGAAGTGTCAACTCCGATTCTCAACATCAGTCTCTTGAGCTGGATCAGCTTTTGGGCTTAAATCTAGCCCATGGAAAGTGCAAGAAGAGAAGATGCTCGTTAGAGCTGTTTTATCCGAATGAGCCAATTCAATTCAAAACCCATAAGGGCCACCTGTAACAGAAGACACATATCTCTGTTATTGTGTTGATGGTTTAAGTCATCTTCTTCTTCATAGCTGTAGTTCGATTATATAATCAAAACTAGAGATAAAATAGTGAATTCCAGCAAAAAAGTACTTGAAAATAGATGTATCCATGATTTTAGGAAGTCTATAGTATTTTTTTTGTGTATATCTCTTTTCTCTAATATCTTTCTTTCTTCTAAATAGAATCGAGTGTATCATTCTGTAAAGTTCCAATCAAAATCATAGTAATAGTCAAAGCCATATCGATCAAGAGCGAATTTAATTTGCACAAAGTTATCTAATAATAATTTGCCTAATCATTAATTATTTTACAATAATAATAAAAGATACGATTTGTTTATATAATCAATGTTTTTTTTTTGTTTTCTTTCTTTCTAAGGGGGATAAATAAATAAACCATTTCTGTAATAAGTCATACAGCTAACTTTTTATCTAAAAGAAGCAGTGCGTAATCAACCAAATGCATCGAGATAATAAATAATAGCATTTGGGTTTGGAGCAATACAAATCTAATGTAACCACAACTCAATGACAACAAAAATGGGCAAGGAGCTTCCATTGCACATGAGAGAAGACAACATAACAGAAGAAGCCAAGACTTTAATTTCTTCCCTTCCTTCAGAAAAGACTCCAATAGGGATGCTATATAAGTACCAGGGATGTTGGTACTACCCTAACACTCACCAAAGAGTCCTTAACTTCCAAAGAGGGTTTCAGCCTCAAGACAACGATATAATCCTTGCGTCTTACCCCAAATCTGGCACCACTCAGCTCAAGGTGCACTCACAATCGCCCTCTTCGAAAGATCTAAGAACCATACTTCAGATGATCCCCATCCTCTGCTATCTGACAATCCTCATGGCTTAGTACCTTTCCTGGAAACCTCTCTATATAGCAAAAGCTTAAAACCAGACTTAACCAAATTTTGATCATCTTCTCTAAGGATCTTGTCGACTCACATGCCCTTGCATACGCTTCAAGTACCCATCAAAGACACTCCTTGCAAGATCGTGTACGTGTGCAGGAACGAGAAGGATGTGTTGGTATCACTATGGCATTTCAGGTGCGCTTATCTTCATAAAGAAGTAGACAAAAGCATTCTTGATGTTAAATGTAATCGAGTCTCTTATGGATTGTATAAGTTAGTATAGTTAGTAATAATTATTTAATTACAATAGTTACTACATCAACCAACGGTTACGTATGTTAGGAAGAGTAATCTCTTTCTACACATAAGTCGTGTCTTTTAAGTTAGTATTGTTTCAATTAGGTTTGAGTCACAAAATACAACTCTTTGTGGTGTCTGTTTGTTGTTTATAATACTTTTCATTATCATTTGTAACTCGTAATGTTTGTGTGATTAATAAAGTTTATATTTTAACAAACTCTCTGTTCTCATCTATCGATTTCTCAAAAAAAAAGAACTACAACAATATTTATTGTATTTATCGATCAAACAAAGAAACTTTGGCTTCTTACATGGTATAAGAGCTATGGAAGGAACAACACATCAAGTAATTCCGATCTTCAATGGAGAAGCATATAGATTATGGAAAATTAAAATGAAGACTATCATAAAGATGAGAAAACTTTGGGATGTGATCAGAATGGAGTCGTGATTGATGCTATCAGTACAACAACACTGGAGAGAGCAAAGCAACAAGAGGATTTGAGTATGAAATATACGTTTGCTCTGCAAATTCTCCAAATAACAGTTACCGATGTGATATTCCAAGGATTGCTCCCGCTGTGAATTCAAAGGAGGCGTGGACTGCACTAGTTACAAAGTCTCATGGAAGTTCTCAAGTCAGAATGATTAATCTTCAATCTCTTAGAAGAGAATATGAGAATCTGAAGATGAATGAAAGTGACATCCACAACAAAGTTAATTGATTTGGGAAATCAAATTCAAATTCATGGAGAGGAGAAATCAAATGATCATATAGTGCACAAGATTCTCATATCACTTCCAAAGAGATTCAATAATATCGTGGCTGTTCTCAAAACAAACTAAGGATCTAACTACACTATCAGTTACAGAGTTAATCGGCACATTAAGGACTCACGAGAAGCGTGTAGAGAAGAGCAATCATATGAAGGAGCATTATATAGAGAAAAATCTGTGTCAAAAGGAAGAAACAAAGGAGGAAAAATACCATAAGAAGACCAAAACATGGTGTTAAACACTTAAAAGTGTTTGGAAGTTTATGCTATGTGCATATACCCAAAGAAAAACGAAAGAAGCTTGATGTCAAGGCCAAACATGGCATGTTTATAGACTACGACCGTCACTCTAAAGGATATCGAATACTCTTGTTGGATAAAGTGAAAATAAAAGAATCACGAGAAGTGATATTTGATGAACCGAAAAGAGATGGGATTGGGAAAAGAAAGAAGTTAAGAAGATTTCTCTTCCACGAATTGAAACCGAGTTACAAGAGAATCATCATCAACACGACCAAGAGACACGAGTTCACATAGAGACTCAATCCGAAAATGAAACTAAAGAACACTCTCTAAATAGGCCAAGGAAATTCCGATCTCTAAATGAGATTATGCAAGAAACAAAAGAGATGGCTCAAACGCATGAAGTTTCTCATCAAACAAATGAAGAGCCCCAATTCCTTGAAGAAGCCGTGAAAAAAGAGTGGAGAGAAGCCATGAAGGAGGAGATTCTAATGATTGAGAAAGATGGTACATGGAAGTTGATCAAGAGGCAAAAAGATGTGAATGTCATAAGCGTTAATTGTATCTACCGTCTTAAGACAAATGCAAAGGGAGAACCGATAAAGCAAAAAGCCAGGTTAATAGCAAGAGGTTTTACTCAAGAATATGGAGTTGATTATTTCGAAACCTTTGCTCTTGTTTAAGACATGATACAATAAGGACCATATTGGATGTATTTTTCCTAAGAGAAGTGGAGACTCTATCAAATGGATGTCAAGTCGGCATTTCTAAATGGCTAATTAGAAGAAGAAATTTTCATCGCTCAACCACCTGGCTTTATAAAATATGGAGAAGAAGACAAAGTATTAAAGTTGAACAAAGCTTTATACAGTCTAAAGCAATCGCCTAGAGCATTGTATGAAAGAATTGACAATTATTTCTTGGCTAATCATTTTCAAATAAGTGTGATTGATGCTGCCTTGTATGTTTTAAAGGCGAAAGATGATATCATGTTGGTGAGTCTATATGTGAATGATATTATCATCACAGGAAGTAACTTGAACTTAATCAACAAGTTCAAAGATAACATGAAACATGAGTTTGAGATGACTGATCTCAGAGAGCTAAACTATTTTTTAGGAATGGAGATCATACAATATGAGAAAGGAGTGTTTCTCTCTCAAGATAAATATCCAAACAAACTCCAAGAAAAGTTTGATATGCAAGATTGCAAGAGTGTGAAGACTCCTCTTATACCGCACAGAAAACATGAAGAAAAAGAGGAGAAATTTGCGGATGAAACAAAGTACATAAGCATAGTTGGTGGTCGTGTATACTTGTGTGATTCAAGGCCGGATCTCATGTATGCAAGTTCATACTTATCAAGGTACATGTTTTCACCATTAAACATACATTATCGACAAGCAAAACGTGTCATTAGGTACATCACATGAACAACAAAGCTTCGAGTCCAGTTTGAAAGTATATTGGAACCAGAAATTCATGGATTTTCAGATAGTGATTGGGATAGATCGGTCGAAGATAAAAAGAGTACATCCAGTTATGTGTTCATTCTCGGATCATCAATATTTAGTTGGCAATCAAGCAAACATAAAACTGTAGCACAATCCAAAGCTGAAGCAGAGCACACTGCCTTATGTTCAGCGGGAAATCAAGGTATTTGGCTACAAATATTGGTGAAAGAAATCAGGTGGTAAGGCTGAAAAAGAAATAAAAATATATTGTGACAACAAGTGAGCCATAGGCATTGGTAAAAATCTGGTTCAACATAGAAGAACAAAGCACATTGATATCAAGTACCATTGTGAGGCTGAACAAAAGGAACTTATAAAACTGGAGTATTGCCCTGGATAATCTTAACTGGCAGATATTCAAACCAAGCCATTGTACACAACAAGATTTGAAGAACTAAGAGAGAAGCTTGAAGTCAAAGAGAAAATTGCTTAAGGAGGAGTGTTGAATGTAATCGTGTCTGTTATGTATTGTATAAGTTAGTATAGTTAGTAATAATTATTTAAGTACAACAACTGCTACATTAACGAACATTACATATGTTAAGAAGAATCATGTCTTTCTAAACATAAGTTGTGTCTTTTAAGTTAGTGTTGTTTCAATTAGGTTTGAGCTAAGAGATACAACTCTTTGTGATGTCTGTTTGTTGTTTATAAATACTCTTCATTATCATTTGTAAATCTTAACGTTTGTGTGATTAATAGTTTCTATTTTCACAAACTCTCTATTCCCATCTATCGATTTCTAACAAAGAAACTACAACAATACTTGTTGTGTCTATCGATCAAACAAAGAAGCTAAGCTTTGACTTCTTACAATTGATATGCGTTTGAGTAGGTATGCATGCAACAAAGTTGGCTTCTACAGACCATTTTGGGACCATGTATTGGAGAGGCAGCTTGGAAGACTCCAAATCTGTTCGTTTTATGAGGTGTGAGGATATAAAAGCAGACTCCTTAGTTCAAGTAAAGAGACTTGCAGAGTTCTTGGGCTGTCCATTCACTGATGAAGAAGAACAAGATGGTTTTATTGACAAAATCGTGCAACTTTGTTCTCTGCGTAATCTGAGTGGATTAGAGACCAACAAAACATGAATAAATTTGAATAGTGATCATTCTAAGTTTTTCTTGTAAAGGAGAAGTCGGTGACTACAAGAATCATCTTACTATTGAAATGGAATACAAGATCGACATGATCATTAAGAAGAAATGTAAGGGCTTTGCTGGTTTGGAATTCTAAGTGATATGGGTATAGGTCGATCAACACTGTGCATAATGAGATAATTGACGCAACCCGATCAGCCAGCCTGATGTGTTTATATAATAAATTTGTAGTAATAATTAAAGAATTTATGCCTTCTTTAATTGTTTGGTGATAACATTTGAAGATTCAAACCATCCTCAATAATGAACTTTATTCTTTATTTGTTATGTGATATATCTATATTTTAGGTTGTTTTAGACGGATTATTTAGTAAAATTTGCACCCATATCTACAGATATTATCATCATTTTAGGGTATTTTAGGTTAAGTTTGCATACTTGGTGTGTAGCATTGCATGCATAAGGGTGGATTTTAAGTACTTCAAAGGCTTATTATGGAGAATTCCGGATTACAAGAAGACCCGTGGATGAACTGATTGGTCAAGGAGCAAAGTTCATGACGTGAATAAGAAGATTCGGCATACAAACGGGACGCTCAACCGGGACTCTCGACCACCACTTGGTCGAGTTCTTTTCATCCATCAGAAATGTTGACTTTTTCCAAAGTGACTTTTTAGTTTTTATTTTTTTTTAAATTTTGGAGTATAAATACCCCCAATGTAATTAAGCAGAGGACCCCACGTTTTAGCCTTTCTTTAAGCAAAAGAACATTTTCTCCTTTTCTCTTGTAATTCTCTCATTTGAATCCTATATCCTTTGTGATCCTTTTCCTATTTGAAGTTTTGTCTTTAATCATTGTTGTTCATCTCATCTTGATTTTTCTTTTGATGTTAATCATTTCATTTTCGAGTTTATGCTTTTATTCATGAAGTTTGAGTAGATCCATTAGGGTTCTTGAGGAAATGGTGTGATTAGGGTAGATCTAGGGATTTCTAATCTTGCTTAGGTTGAATAGGCTTAAATCTCTTCAGTTTAAGTGAGTTTAATGCTTATTTCTCTTTGATCAATTGAAATATGAGTTTAGGTGCTTCCCACTCACAAGGTGTTTGTGAAAATGCTTGAAATAATTTAAGTTGAGATAATCGTTCCTAGCTCAAGAGACTGATTGTCTACGATGTGATTAGGCTATTCTATGTCTGATTTTAATGCCTCTTATGCTATTGATCCTTGGTGAAAACGAAGTTTGGTTATAGTTTAAGTTGAGTCCCATTGCATGAGAAAGAATGTATTTTGTTGTGATTCCTTGCCTAGAGGTCATCTAAATAGGTTGATAAAAAGTCTGGAATCCCTAGTGAAGCTTTGATCATGATACCATTCCTCAAGAGCCCATTATCTTCCATTGTTGATTGCTTTTTTTGTGCTATGTTTTTAGATTAAAACTTTGCTTTGTGCTTTGTTTTCCATGCTCTTTTTACCAAGTTTATTTTGAATTGAAATCTATCCATTAATGATGATTGGCTTGGATTAGGTTGAGTTGATTGAGTTCTGATTGCTAGTTGTTTGGCCAGTTGGATTGACACCTTTCTGTACTACATTGATTGAACAGTGCAATAGGTTTATTTGATAGTAAAATGCTGTTATCAAATTGGCACCGTTGCCAAACGGGTTCTAGCTAGCTACAATAAGGATTATCGATTTCTTGAGACCAAGTTCTAGTGTGCGTTATAACAGTCCTGTTCTTTATATCTTGTTTCTGGGTTTTTGCTGTTTTGCAGGTGCACTCGACCACGACACTCAACCACACACAGCTCGAGCGCCATGATTTGCTCTATCTCCAGCGCACTCGACCATACAACTCGACCACATCTAGCTTGAGCAATGTTGTTTGTCTGAGTTCCTCAGCACTCGACCAAAAAGCTCAACCACTGCTTGGTCGAGCGTCACATTTTGTTGTTAGATTTCATTTGTATGCAGACCATATCAAAAGGCAGTGACAATCTCTTCTATTACTCGGACAACATACACCAGTTACCTCGTGAGTATTTGCGGGCGCAGCAGAATATATTACATGAAGATCCTCAAGATCAGGTTTCAAGCAAACCAATTCCAAGACATTCTCCGAGGTATGAGAACAGTTCAAGATGTATCAGTCTCAATGCCCTCATCATGGGTTCAGTACTGAGTCATTACTTAGTACTCTTTACAGGAGTGTTCTTCCCAATATTCGCATATTGTTAGACACAACAAGTAATGAACACTTTTTGAACAAAGAGGTGGATGATGGTTGAGAACTTGTTGAGAATTTGGCCCAAGCTAATGTGCAGTATAACAAGGACTATGATTGAACCACTAGGAGTTCAGCTAATCCTGATATGGTTAGTAGGAAGGAGCTCAAGGCGATTATAGACAAACTAGATAGGTTGCTTTCGGTTCATTGCAAACAGGTTCATCATGTGAGTGATGCAGAACAGGTTGTGATGATGAAGATCAAGTAGAGGAGGTCAGTTTTGTGCAGAATCAAGGTAGTAGTTACCGGCCTTACAACAGCTACAAGTCGAACCCTAACCTCCCATACAAGAATACAAATGTGGTTAATCTCTAAGATCAAGTGTATATCCCAAAGTCGCATCACCAACCTCCATCTTAACCTTATGTCCCCAAGCTGCCGTATCAACAAAATTATCATCAACCTCCTACCATACCACCAGGGTATGAAGCCCAACCACCTGCCCCACTCCAACAAACCCCCAAGATTATGAACATTTTGCAGCAACTCCTTAAGGGCCAGACTGCCACAACCACTGAATTAACTAAGAAATTTGTTGAGGTACATACTAAAATTGATGCTTCTCATAATGACCTTCACTGCAAATTTAAGACTCTCAATGTCCAACTTAAATATGTGGAGAATCAGCAAGGCCCATCCTCTTATGTGAAAACTACCGGGAAACTACCTGAGAAATCAGTAAAAAACCCCAAAGAATATCATGTCAATGCCATTACACACTCCATAGCGGCCGTGAGTTATTGATTCGTGCCGAGAATGCAGGTGACACTGAGGACAGTGTCATTCAGGCTAGGGAGGATAGCTTGGGTGAAAACAAGACACATTTTAGTACAAAACTACCTCACTCCCCAATGCTCGACCATGACGCTCAACCACATCAAGGTCGAGCCTCGCTCCCTGAGTCTCAAAACGTGTGTGATCTACAGAAAGTGCCCAAGTCATTTGCTCATCCCCTTTTCAAACCTCAATTTCCTTTCCCACAGAGGTTTAAGAAAAATATTGCAGAAAAGTATAAGATTCTCTTTGAGAAACAAATGAAAGATATTAAGGTGAAAATACCAATATTGGATGCTTTCATGTTCCAAATTTTTTGAAATATGCAGTCAAAGAATAAACGCAAGAGGTTGAGGGGATGGTTGTGCTTACACATGAGGTTAATGCTATTATACAGAGGAAAGTTATACCTAAGAAGCTTGATGATCAAGGGACATTCACAATCCCATGCTCCCTAGGTCCGCTCACATTCAGAAATTGTTTGTGTGATATAGGAGTATCGATTAGTCTGATGCCACTCTCTGTTGCTAAACGATTGAGGTTTGATAAGTACAAGTCTTGTAAGATCTCTTTGGTCTTAGTAATAGGTCAGTAAGGATTCCGCATGGCATCTTAGAAGATTTGTCGGTTAAAGTTGGAGGAGTGGAAATCCTAATAGACTTCGTGGTTCCCGATATGGGAGAATATCCTAAAGACCCTTTACTATTTGGAAGACCATTTTTAGCCACAACAGGGGCAATAATTAATGTACCGAAAGAGGAGATCGAACTGAACTTGAGAAAAGACTTTAAAGTGACTTTAAACCGACTATTGAGGGTAAGCTATTTGTGGTCCAAGAGACCGATGATCTATCTGACCAACTATTAGGGCATCAACCAAGAAGGTCATGGAAACCAGTTTTTGCTGTGTACCTCCAAATCCGACCATGATGCTCGACCACTGCTTGATCGAGCGTCATGATTTAACCACATATGAGCTACGCTCGAGCAACATGCTCGACAAGGAGCAGCTCGAGTGCTGTGATCTGCTCGACTCTGATGATTGGTCGGAGTTGAAATCTCCCGAAGTGGACCTCAAACCACTCCCCTTGGGGCTCATGTACGCATCTCTTGGACCTAACTCAACATATCCGGTAATAGTTAATGATGCATTAAATGATGATGAGTTAGGTATGCTGCTTGCTAAATTGAAACGGTTTAGGAAAGCTTTCAGATATTCCTTGGCTGACATTAGAGGAATTTCACCAGATTTGTGTACTCGTAGAATTCACCTTGATAGTGAGTCTTACTCTAACATGGAACCTCAAAGGAGATTGAATCCAAATATGAAAGAAGTAGTTAAAAAAGAGATTTTGAAAATGCTAGATGCTGATATTATATATCCTATTTCAGATAGTAAATGCGTCTCCCCTGGGTTATGCGGGGTTCTATAGACTCTTTATTAAGGATTTTCCAAGACAGCTAGACCTCTAACCCGCCTCCTCTGCAAGGAAACTGCGTTTACTTTTTATGAGGAGTGCCTTAAGGCCTTTTTACAGCTTAAAGAAGCCTTAGTGACGACACCTATTTTTCAAGCACCAGACTGGACCCTTATGTTTGAGATAATGTGTGATGCTAGTGACTATGCTGTTGAAGCAGTCTTGGAGCAAAGGAAGGATAAAAAGCTTAATGTTATATATTATGCTAGTAGAACACTAGATGATGCTCAAGTTAAGTTTGCCACGACAGAGAAGGAACTACTTGCAGCGATGTTCGCCTTTGAGAAATTTAGATCATATTTGGTTGGGTCGAAAGTTGTGGTGCATGCAGATCATGCAGTTTTGAGGTACTTAATGAAGAAGAAGGAGACTAAGCCCTAGATTTTTTAGATGCATCTTATTGCAACATGAATTTGATATGGAAGTGGTAGATAAGTCTGAAGTAGAGAATAGTGTTGCAGATCATTTATCCAGGATGCTAGTGAAGGAATCCAGACCAATCGATGACTATATGTGGGATGAGCAGCTCTTGAGTTTCTCTGTCTCATGCTCGACCATAACGCTTGACCACCACATTGTCGAGCGTCCTCTCCCATGCCAGAGAAAAAAAATTTCGTCTGAAAGGAGACTTGTTGTAACCTATTTACCATGATATGCTGATTTGGTTAACTTTTTGGTGGTTGGAGAACTCCTTAAGACCTTAATTTCCTACCAAAAGAAGAAGTTTTTTAGGGATGTTAAGTAATATTTTTGGGATGAACCATATCTCTATAAGAAGGGATCTGATGGGCTTTTTAGAAGGTGTGTAGCAGAAGAGGAAGTTAGGGGGATATTGATGCATTGTCATGAATCTGCATATGGTGGTCACTTTGCTACATTCAAAACAATACAGAAGATTCTACAATCTGGCCTATGGTGGCCATCCATGTTTAGAGACTCCCTAGATTTTATCTCCAAGTGTGATCCTTGTCAAAGGATGAGAATCATAATAAAGAGGAATGAAATGCCTCATAATCCTATTTTGGAGATAGAAGTATTTGATTACTAGGGAATAGACTTCATGAGACCTTTTAACCCACCATCATATGGGAATAACTACATTTTGGTAGATGTGGATTATGTTTCGAAGTGGGTGGAAGTCATTGCATTTCCCACAAATGATGCTAAGATGGTGTTAAAACTGTTCAAGAGCATTATATTTCCCAGATTTAGAGTGCCAAGAGTGGTGATTAGTGATAAAGGATCTCATTACATCAACAAAGTTTTTGAGGAGTTAAACATAAGATGGCAACTCCATATCATCCTCAAACTAGTGGGCAGGTAGAAGTGTCTAGTAGAAAAATCAAGTCTATTCTAGCAAAGATAGTGGGGATTTCTAGGAGTGATTGAGCAGCCAAACTGGTTGACACTCTTTGGGCCTATCAGACTGCTTTTAAGACGCCTATTGGGAGAACATCGCTTCGGCTACTCTTTGGGAAATCTTTTCATTTTCCGGTTGAGCTCAAGTACAAGTCTATTTGGGCCACAAAGTTTCTTAATTTTGAATTCTAGACGCCCCAAGAAAAGAGGAAGATTGATTTGCATGAATTAGAGGAAATCCGACTTGAGGCATATGATAGCTCTAAGGCATATAAGGATCACACTAAGGGGCCTCATGACAAGAAGATCATATCAAAGAGAATTGCAGCCGGTAATCAAGTCTGGTCAAGGGCCTTGCTCGAGCGTCGTCTTCTTCTATCCAATGGCTAAGTCCGCGTTGTTGTACCTGACAAAAGAGAAAAATAGTTATGATAAGATGAAATTCACTACGAAAAAGAGGAAAAAATAGAAATTTTTTCTCTTTTAATGCCTTTATTATATATTAAATTCAAAAGATTTGATTTGATCTTATTTTGAATTTGAATTTTGAAAAGATTCCTTTCTTATTTGCTGTCCTTTATATAAAGAAGTGGAAGCCTTCCCACCTCATTCACCACATTCATATTCTCTCACTAAAATCTCTCTTTAGCTTATATCTTTTTTTGTAGAGACAACTGCTTGAAGAAGACCACCAAGGAGGGATGTTTCCCATTGACGCTTGATAATCCGTCGTGGTATCTCAACGCTCGGCCAACACGCGATCGAGCGTCAAGCTTGAGCGTCGTTTCCCTAGAATGATTTCCTATCTAACTGAGCGTCGTACCTCTGCAAAGCCATGGTTGATCGAAGGGCACACCATGCTAACTTCCTCTGGCTCAAGGCAACAAATAATGTGAGATACATAAGTCAACCTCACCATGGGGAGTCATCTGAAAGCAAACCGAAAAACACCAAGAATGGTATAAGAAAGTTGATTCTCTAATTAGCTAGTGAGACAGAGGATGAGCTTGAATACATGGATGAGGAAAATGCGATAGTTGAGTACCAGAGAGGTGAGCCGGATGAGGATATTGAGGCGGATTTTGTGGAAGAAACTCTTCATGCGGCTGGGTATGAGAACGAGGAAGCTGAGGAAGCAAGAAAGATTGTCTTGGCCGAGCTGAAGGAGAAATATATGAAGAAGAACAATGATGTGAATATGCGTTTGCAAGATTTGAGAATGATGGATTTTGTTGGGAACCGCTATCCATGCAAAAAAGCGCTTAATGCTATGGAGCTTACTAGAGATGTGGATTTGTTGCTGCAGAATTGTGGGTTATCAACATTTGTTTCTTGCAAAGCTCAGGCTTACAAGGAGGAAACCATCTAATTTCTCACCACAGTCCAAATAGTTCTATATGACCCAGAAAATATGAGCCTCCAAGAGAAGCAAGGTGGTGGCTATATTAGCTTCACAATAAGGGGACAAGATTATAGGTTTACCTTCAATGCACTTAGAGACCTATTATGTTTCCCTATAGCCGAATCAGAAAGCTATAGGCCAGATTTTGATAGAGGAGAACTTGAGGATTTAGGGCAGATGATATCTACAACGAGGAGCCGATTTTCATCGTCAAGATCCAAGGCGTTTCTAATCTGAGACCCTACTTTAGGGTATTTCAGAATGATTATTGCAAACACATCATTCTCTCATTTCACAACATGAACTATCAACCTTGGAGAGATGGAGATGTTGATTATTGCGTTAAAGGAGATAGTAGGGAGAAGGAGTGACGGTTCTCCCATTGTTGGAGATAGAAATGAGGCTTGTTTGACTATTCAGTTTGCCAACCAGTTCGCCACATATCGAGATTGGGCTAGAGGGAACAGATTTGGTGGGTGTGAAGGTAAAATCACGGTTGAGGGTCTTGTGACTCGCATTCTAGACAAGTGTGGAGTTCCCATTGAAGAAGAAGATTGAGAAGAGCCTCGGCACATGGACCTTGATCATTTGAGGAGGTGTCTTTTCCTTTCTAATGCGAGGGTGCATGGAAAACATGTCTATTCATTTCAGCATCTACAACGACAAATCGCCTTCATACTTCTGCCCAACAGAGAGCTTACATCCATTATAATGGGAAGAAGTGCAGAATTTAACCAACCTTTAGAAGCTCTGTATGATCCAAACGGCCCTCCTCCACCTCTATCATCCACTGTGAGTGAAGAGATGGATCATAAGGCTTATTTTTTTGAAGAGTTCACTCTACCACCAAGACAAGGGGTCCCAATGAAAGAATCCCACAAATACATCGGTCTACTGCAGAAAATGAACTTGTGGCTCATGAAGAAGGTTAAGAGACTAGTTGATAGTGATGAAGCTAGGAGGAGAGATAATGAGGTTTTGAACAGAAGGATAGTTGCTCTAGAATGGGAAAGCGGCCACTCATCTAGCCATGATAAACCAAGACGTCATTCCATTTCCATGGAACCTATACATGAACCACAACCAGTACCAGCCAGACACTCCTTAGCGAACATGGCTACATACACCAGGAGGCAGCATGGAACAGGGGCATCACGCTGAGCCAGACGCTCGAGCACCAGGTCGAGCGTTAGTCCGTAACAAGATGCTCGACCAACACGTTCAATCGAGGAGAGCTCGAGCATCTCCAAGACGCATCAGGCTACACCCTGGAGAGCATGAACGCAACCGCATCCCACTACTTTGGCCTCTGAGAGGTACAAACTCCTTCCCAACATTGTCTATACCATTGCATATTTTCTTTTGACTTGCTGGTCTAGGATCTTCCTTCTAGCTTTTATCCACACATGAGACTGTGTGATTAAAGTTTGAGGGAGGGTTCTAGAGGATATTTAACTTTGTTTTATGTGATTCTTAGCTTTGATTGTCCATTTAGATCATGCATCTCACTTATGGCATAGAAAATCACAAAAATATTTTCTTTTTAGCATATTTAGATCATGCATCTCATTTAAGGCATATAAAATCCATAAAAACTTGAAAAATTATGAAAATCCATCTTTCAAAAACAGTGCATTCATGTTGCTGCATTGCTTCATATATGATGGAGTCTAGAGTTTTGGAAATCATCTTGTTAATGATAGACAGTCTTGCTAGGTTGGTTGGCTAGTAACCATAGTGAACTCTTGGACTTGCGTTTCTTCCCTTTTGAAGGATGATTGGTAGATCGTTCGCCTTTGAAACTGATGTTTATGTTGTGTTTCGAAAGAAACATAATTGTTTCCTCTTAATTGAATTTATTATTGCCAAATTAGGGGCTTGGGATGCATTGAATATGATCCTTCCATGAGTTTAGCTAGTTAAATAGAAAGAAAAGCATTAAAAAGATGCAAACACTCTTCTTATAACTCATCTCACATACTTAGGTCTAAGGTGAATCGGGATTGTACGTAAACCCGTACCTTCTTGTGTTCATTGAAAAAGCTGTTATGATGTTCCCTATGATGAATCGAGGCTGTGCGTAAGCCCGTATTGTTTTGGTTTCATTGTGGAAGCTAATACATCTATTCCTCAGGTGAATCATGGTTGTGCGTAAATTTGTACCGTTTGAGGTTAGATGTTCCCATTGTCTGCACCGTTTTTCTCTCTTTTGGTTTTATGCATTTGCTTGAGGGCAAGCAAAAACTAAGTTTGGGGGAGTTGATATGTCTGCAATTTAGCTTGTTTTAGATGCATTATTTAATAAAGTTTTGCACCCATATCTACAGAACTAACATCATTTTAGGGTCTTTTAGGTTAATTTTGCATACTTGGTGTCTAACATTGCATACATATGCATAAGGGTGGATTTTAGGTGCTTCAAGAGTTTATTATGGAGAATTTCGGATTACAAGAAGACCGTGGATGAACTGATCGGTCAAGGGGCAAAGTTCAGGACGTGAATAAGAAGATTAGGCACACAAATGGGACGCTCGACCACCACTTGGTCGAGTGCTTTTCATCCACCAGAAATGTTGATTTTTTCGAGAGTTGACTTTTTAGGGTTTTTAATTTTGGAGTATAAATACCCTTTTATGTAATTAAGCAGCCACGTTTTTAGCCTTTCTTTAAGCAAATTTTTGTTCTCCTTTTTCTTGTAATTCTCTCATTTGAATCTTAGATACTTTATGATACTTTGCTTATTTGAATTTTTGTCTTTAATCATTGTTGTTCATCTCATCATGATCTTTCTTTGATGTTAATCATTTCATTTTTTAGGTTTATGATTTTATTCATGAAGTTTGAGTAGATCAATTAGGGCTCTTGAGGAAATGATGAGATTTGGGTAGATCTAGGGATTTCTAGGCTTGCTTAGGGTTGAATATGCTTAGATATCTTCAGTTTAAGTGAGCTTAGTGCTTAATTCTCTTAGATTAATTGAAATATGAGTTTAGGTGTTTCCCACCCACAAGGTTTTACACATAATCGTTTTTCTGTGCTTGAAGTTTTGCTGTTATGACAGGTGGATTATTAAATTTGATTTTTGTTTTTGTGCAGAGAACAGCAAAAAAAAAAGCAAAATGCCACCATCGGGAGTAAGCAAAAGCAAACCATATGGAATAAAAGAGAGCCAACCATCGGGAGCTGAAAAAAGAAATAAGAAGAAGAAACAAGAACCATACATCAAGTCAGTAGAAGGTTCTATGTTCCGGTATGTAAAGAAAGTTAAGAGTACCGAAATTGAGAATTTAGCTACTCAAAAAGAAGAAAATGAAGATGAGCATGTATATGATATTGGTCAGAATAGTGAGCTTCAGAATTCAGATGAATGAAAATAGACTCATCAAGATGAGACTGAAAATCAAGATGAAGAGGAAAAGGAACAGCAAGAGAAATATATTTCTGATCCGGGAAATTGGGAAACGTTGATATGGGATTGAGGGATTTATTGGTTCAAAAGGGTCCTATGATAAGACTATCAAGTCATTATCAGTTTCCGAAAGACAATCTTGGTAGGCATTTTTCGCATGCATTCTACATAAGAGACATGGTAAACGTAGAAAAAAAAAGATAGGTGATGGTTGATATACTCAAAAGCTTTGGATAAAGCTTTTTGTTTCCGCTGCAAGTTATTTAAGCATGAAAAAGTGGTGGTAACTTGATAACCACGGGGTGTAATGATTGGAGAAACTTGTCGAAAAGACTGACAGAACATGAAGTTTCACATGATCATGTTATATCCATGACACGTTGGAAAGAGTTGAAGTTGAGATTACAGAAAGATCAGATCATTGATAAGCATGCTCAATAAGAATTTAATAGAGAGAAAAGCCATTGGAGAGAAGTGTTATTGAGAATATTTGGAGTGGTGAAAACTCTAGCTTAAGGAAATCTGGCCTTTCGTGGAGATAACGACAAATTTGGTCAAGCGAATAATGGGAATTTCTTGGGTCTTATCGAGATGATTGCTGAGTTTGATGCAGTGATGAGGGAGAATGTTAGACGAATTAAGAAGAATGAAATCTACACCCATTACCTTAGTCACACAATTCAGAATGAAATAATTGAAATGCTTTCTAGGGAGATCAAAGTTATGATCATAAAGAAGATCTGTGCTTCGAAGTATTTCTCCATAATTCTTGATTGCACTCCGAATATTAGCCATAAAGAGAAAACGGCTTTGGTTATCTGAAGTGTGGATGTCTGTACAATGTCAACCAAGATCGAGGAATTTTTTTTGACATTTTTGATTGTCAAAGATAAATCAGGCGAAGGGCTTTTTGCTTCACTCCAAGATGCATTGGTTGGACTAGAGTTAGACATTGGTGATGTGAGAGGATAGAGATACGACAATGGATCCAATATGAAAGTAAAGAATAAGGGAGTTCAAAAGAGGTTGTTAGAATTTAATCCAAGGGCATTCTTCACACCATGTGGTTGTCAGTGTCTTAATCTTGTGCTATGTGATATAGCATCTTCTTCCACAAAAGCTGTGTCTTTTTTTGGAATCGTTCAAAGGATATATTGCTTATTTTCTTCATCAACAAATAGGTTGGATATTTTGACAGAGATGGTTAAATGACTAACCCTTAAATCTTTGTCTCATACACGGTGATAAATTCATGTTGAAAGTGTTAGAGCAATAAGGTTGGGTGAAAGTAGTGACAACCCATGAATAGTAATCAGAGAAGCATTACTTTACTTGGCTGAAAGTAGTGACGACCCATGAACAGTAAGTAATGTTGAATCCCTTGCTTTAAGTAAACACATGGAATTGGAGGTTTTGAGTTCTTGTTTGGTATGGTTATTTGGTATGACCTTCTTTTTGTTGTCAACACAGTAAGCAAGAGCCTGCAATCAGAGAACATTGATATAGATGTTGCTATTCACTAGAAAGGGCTTGTGCCATATTTTCAAAAATATCGGGAGACATGTTTTGAGGAAGCAAAGACTAAGGCTAAGAAAATTGCAGCTTATATGGAGATTGAAGCTGAATTTTCTGTGAAAAAAACGTATTGTTAAAAGGAAAAAACACTATGATGAAGACCTTGAGATTGTTGATGAAAATGTGTTATTATCACCAGAGGATAGCTTCAGGATTAATTACTTCAACACAATTATGGATCAAGCTCTAGTTTCTCTGGAATCCAGGTTTGAAAAATTCCAAAGGTATGAACAAACTTTTGGGATTTTGTTTGATTAAAAAAGACTATCAGCCGCAAGTGAAGACAGTTTGAAGGCATCATGTTTGAACTTGGAAGATTCTTTAAAGAATGGTATGCATTCATACATTGTTGGTGATGATTTGTTTATGGAATTAAAGATTCTCCGAGAATCTTTACCAATGGAAGTTCAGAAGCCTATAGAAGTGTTTGATTATTTTGAAAAAGATGAAGGATTGTTATCAGAACACTGAAGTTGCTTATCGCATATTACTGACTATTCCGGTATCAGCCGCCACCGGTGAAAAAAGTTTTTCAAAGTTGAAGCTGATAAAAAATTATTTGCGGTCTACCATGTCACAAGAGAGATTGAATGAGTTGGTTGTGTTGTCGATTGAGACAGTTATGGTTGAAAAACTTGACTATTCAAGTTTAATGACCCATTTTGCAGGAAAAATGCAAAAAGAGCTGCATTTCAATAAAAAAAATTTTAAATTTTTTTCTTTCTGTAAACAGTTTAAGAAATTGTATTATCTAATTTTAACATATGTTTTTTATATCATTTTTAATTTTAAATAAATAGGCATAGTTTTTTAACTCGTTTAGGGTGGTCCAAATCGTTCCTCCGTCACTGTTTTTACCAAGTTTATTTTGAATTGAAATCTATCCATTAATGATGATTGACTTGGATTATGTTGAGTAGATTGAGTTCTGATTGCTAGTGTTTGCCCAGTTGGATTGACATTAAATTTATATACAAATTTAGAAATATAAGTTTATAAAATTTATCACATACAATCTAAGCTTCGTTTATTTGAGGAAAAGTTTATGAAATAATCGTTGATAGAAAAAAGTAGTCACAGACTCATTTAGTCGAATTAAGTTTCGACGAAATTGAAAACATGTGAAAGTTTTTCTTATATTTGGTAATAATGCATTCATTTAGTCATACTAGGTGAGTGCCCGCGCTACGCTGCGGGATCCTTTTTTAATTTATGTCATTTTGTTGATTTTTTTTTAATTTAGGTAGAATTATGAGAGGTTTATTACGGAAAGAGAAACAAATGTTTTAAATATTGATGAACAATAGTTTGGCTGAATATTCTGTCAAGAGTCGAGACTACTTTGATGAATATTGGCCATGTTCAAGTGGTTAAACTTGTTCTTCTCGGTTCCTTTCTAAAGAATATAAACCACTGAAACTACAACATTGAAGTCTTACGTACATTAATATGAGTATTTATTGTATATGAAATTACATGTGGCATGATAGTGAAGATTATTGAAAATCTCTTTGTATACGACAGTTTTAATGGCTAATTTGTTTTCTTTTGGTATGGTGGCACTCCAAATTCATAGTCCTTATTTTGATGTGACGCGAGATAAAATAACATAGAGTTGGTCATGACTGGATACAGGCTTGGGTAGATAGATACCCATATTTTGTAAACTTTGGCATTGACTTATGTTTATTGTCATTGCAGAACAAACTCTAACATGAAATTGTCGTCTTTGCATTTAATATGGACAAAGAGGGGAGTTGATGGGCATATTATAATAGTATAACAAGCTTGATTATTTTACGGAGGAGATACCTTGCAACTCTAGTTATGATGGTTTTTGACAAGAATAACATGTCAAGGTGTCGTCGTAACTTTCTAATTTCCTTGAGCATGAAGTGCTGGAAAAATATTTCCATCCATTACGGATAGAAATGGCAGTGATTTTAGCTTGGCAAATCACCTCTCGTCCCTTGAGGATAAAACTCTTATTCCATTATAGTGTTTTTCCTTTTAAAAGACGTAGGTAAAGTAGTAAGTATTAAATACCTCGGTTGCCCCGCTCGATATGTATTCCACCATTTTTTTAACATCCCAAGTTTTCATACTGGCTAATACATTTTTTTCTTGAAGGATGACAGGTGTTGAGGAGTTCTTCTCTATTCCCATTATGCATTGTAGAAGTAGTTATAAATGTAACAGGGGAGTAGTAACATATTCAAATGGAGAGCAATGAATATTGGCATTATACGTTGGTCAGAGAGATTATTTACCTTGTCATGAACTTTTCTACAGCTTGTAAGCCATAATTCATATATATTTTTGTTGAGTTGCTTGAGTTTAAGTAAAGTTTCCCTGTAATTAATTATGAACACTTGTTTGTGGATGTAAAAGGGTGGCACATGAAATCATGGGTGTAGTGAGGATGGAGAAAGGTAGACAATATTTATTAGTAATAATGTATGTTCCAAATTTGAACCCATACGTCAAACCTCATATTTTAAAATTATTATGTGGACAATTGTAATAGAAATAAAAGGGGTTGTTTTGTTACATATGAAGGTCTTTGCGTTCAAGCAAGTCAAGACAACAACACCTTTTTAACCATCTGTGTCATGGAGTGCTTTACGAAAAGTCGAGGCTTGTCCATCCCAAAGGGTGACACGGACTGTACTATTGTTGTTGGAATATAATTTAGAGAAGATGTTATTATAGATGTGGGAATAATTAATGCTTGTAAGATTAGAGACGAACTCTTCAAGCAAGAGTAGTAGGATAATTTTTTGGGCTGAGGTTGAGTCTTCGACGTTAGAGACTTTAATTTCCAGTATTTGTCCCACCACATATATACAGTAGAGAGGACATCAAAAATATAGATACAATTTTAATGTATAGAAATATTGATAGGGAATGAATTTAATTACCAAACAAATGAATGTTAGTATCCGCTAATGTTTGGAACTGTTTTGAAGTTTGGAGACAAAATTTCTTGGTTTTGATCAACAAAACTTTGTCATCAACTTTCTTGATGGTAGTGGTATCGAGAAATCGGAGAGTAAATGGATGATCTATAATCTTGTAGTGAGAGTAGATGGGGATAATGTCAAAGTTGTTACATATATAAACGTTGCCTTCTTTGAGCTGGTTTTTGAATTTCTCCATGCAGCTGTGGTAAATGGACATTTGGATTACGTTTTCCTGATTATGTATGGATAGGCAAAATGGATTTCTAAAGTACTGAACATCGATGGGAACAACTTTTGTACATTATGTACATTAGTTGAAACATAGAAAACTATATTAGCACATTTTATGTTGAAAGAAAACGTTAAGCAAGTATGACACATAATTACTTTGATTTTTGTTGTAGGTAAAAACGTTTGGTAGAACTTTATTTTAGTGGAGATGTTGGTTAGATCCTTTTTATCAAAAATAAACCCATAATATACGACTTTCTTACCTTTTCATCCAATAATAAGAAATCAAGGCTGATGAGAGCTCCATTCTGTTTGGGGTTTCATGCCTCCCACTTACGTAAAATGCGGATCATGACATGCTACATTGTTTTTCCCACAACAAGTTCAATGAGAGGTATGTTTTTTGGAATGAGAGCAGAGGAGTTTGGTGTTTGAGAAGCCATATGATAGTAATTTACGATGAATTACTGGAGATATAACAAGTTGTTGTCATGGAAGATTATATAGATGTGAGTTGGGAGAGTTAATTGTGATTTCATAGTAATTAAGATAAGTGTTAATTATTTTCTTGTAGCTCTAAGTGTAGGAAGAGAAACAGTGAAACCTTATACTTCTTCTTTGTACAAACGTTAATGGATTAACAAAATTCAATACTTTTCAACTTGAAGATGCTTAACACTGAAACTCTTTGGGATTCCAAATAATTTTTTTTGTGTTTTTTCCTTAAATTTAACAATAAGAAATGGCTGCATAGTAATAAGAGAGAAACGTATATATAGGGATTTAAGTTAACAGTGAAAGTGAGTTAATGTCTTTTAACGTAGAGTAATTGAATTATTGTATTGTGAATTATTGTCTTGTATGAAGTTGAAGAAACTGGTAATAACGGCTGCAACATATTCGTGAAGAGGAATGGTTACTTGAAGGACTGCATGAACTGATGAACTTATTGATATTTTATACATCAATTTGATATATTGATATTTTTGAGAACCCCCTTTCAAGGGAAAATTTCGAGAGAATCATGAAGCAAGTGCGATTTTTTAAAGTTTGGAAATAAGGCAAAATTATTGACCTTTGGTTTAGCATGCATTATTGCCTCATGGACCAATGATTATGCGGAAACGAAATTGTACATTAGGTGAGAATCATTTATTTGTTAAGCATATTGATCGAAGAAGTAGTGGAGGGGGAGGTTACTTATAGTTTCACACAATCGTATGGATTTGGGTAGGTTAATTTTTGATGATGATGTCGCTTTAACTTATATGATGTGTGTTTAATTTAATAATGCTATTGGTTGATTATGGAAAATAAAATTGCTGATGTGTCAGCATAAGAAGAGACAACCCTGTTTTTATATATATAATACGTAAGGTTTGCACATCTAATTAATCTAACTAATGGGTTACCAAAACATTAGTTTAATATTTGCAGTTTTTTGCATAAACAAAACACTACAAGAAATCATAGCACGTCAATATACCGTTTTAGATTGTTGTCACATTGTTTACTTTTACATAGCGTTCTAAAACGCTATATTATTTTAAGCGAAAAATCTAATTTTATCTGCGCCTAATACTTCTGTTACCTATTACTTGATAATAGCATATTAGATATCAAAATTGTTATGATAGATGCTCAAATTGTAAGTGGCATTTAGTCTAATAGTATGTGGTAAGTTCACAAGAGACATGCACACTTGCACATCTTAAGATCAAGTCTCCCGCTTGCAAAGTTGACCAAAAAAAAAAAAAAAAAATGTCTTCAAATTTGTCTCTGTTATTTCAGGATACCAAAGAAACAAAATCGACAAAAAGAACAAAAAAAATTTAGGGTTCTGTGTTTTAAGCTCTATCGACTGTGGTTGAATTCATATCTCGTTTTCAATTTTGGCCGATTGAATCTCGATCTCGATTTCTTTGTCTCAGTTTCTTAGTCTCCTTTGTTTATTTATCGTTTCGGTCTCTCTTTCTCTTTCTCTCTGTCTTCTCTGAATTTCTCTATTTCTTGGTTTCTATCTTAATCATGGAATCTAGGATTTAAATCCTTCTTCTGAACAATTAGCCTTTCCCTCTTCAATATTTAGTATTATTTTCGTCATCAGAATTCTAGTTCTTCGATTCTATGTTTCCATTGATAGTTAGTGTTCCCCTGAGACTTCAATTTCATGGTAAAATCGCAGAAGGTACTCAATTTTTACTATTGTTGGTTTACTTTTCATGCTTTTGATTTTGATTTTGGGTATCGATTGCAATGTGTATATTTTGTTTTGTACATAAAAGTTTTGGTGAAATTTGGAGACACAAGGTATTCAAATGTCAGATTCCATTGATTACTAGTGGCTTGTTATTGATTATTCTCGTTTGAATGTGAGATTGCTTACTGTATTTTTTTGAATTTACTCGAGAATTATATCAGATTTTCGAGTTTACTAGTTTTGCTAATTGATTGTGTAAGCTTTGATTTCTTTCTGGATGTGATTATTTGGTATATATGTAATTTGATTACTTGAATTTGTAATCACATATCCGCTAATTGTGGTGGAGGTTTGGTGTTATTGTTGATTTTATATAGACAAGGCATGGGTTTGGCTTCCAAGATATGACTCTATTTGATTTCTATTTTCATTCTTTGATGTGTTTATCCATTTGACTTGTAATCTAATGTTGCTATCTTTTGATTTCATGGAGCTAGCCTTAATGGAGCAACAAAATTTGTCAATCTGTCTCCTAGAAAGTTGGGTGATCTCTCTAAAATATTATGCCCTTGTATCAATTGTTGTAACGTTTTTCATCAACACACAGTAATAGTAGTTGAGCATTTAGTGATTAAAGGCATGGATAAAAAAGTATATGAGGAACTCTTGTTGGAGTTTACATGGTGAGAGGAAGTCTGAAGTGTTAGATGATGTTCCAACATTGGAAAATGAGGCCTATGATCTTCTGAGGACAACTTATTTTGATGATGATCAACATAAGATGAATGATGATGTTGGAGTAGGATATAATAGTAGTGAAACTACCGAGAAATTTGAGTTCAAGAAGAGGTTGAGGGATTTAGAGACTCCACTATACTCTATGTGCACCAAGTACACAAAGGTTTCAGCAATCATGGCATTTTATCGTATAAAGGTGAAGAGTGGGCTGTCAGAGAACTATTTTGATCAGCTGCTGAGTCTAGTGCACGATATGTTACCTGCAGACAACATGTTATCAGTGAGTATAAACACAATTAAGAAATTCCTGAAGGTTTTTGGATTCAGTTGTGATGTCATACATGCTTGCAGGAACAATTGCATTCTCTATGGAAAGAGTATGCTATGCTTGAAAGTTGTCCACAATGTGGTTCTTCACGATGGGAAAAAGGGAAACATAGTAAAGAAGAAAAAAGGAATTTCCAGCAAAGGTTCTTAGATATTTTCCAATTAAGGATAGATTTAGTAGAATATTTAGAGCAAAGAGGTTGGCTGAGGCTTTACGTTGGCATGCTTGCAATGGTAGTGATGATGGGAAGATGTGTCACCCTGTAGACTCCCTTACTTAGGCTCAGGTGAATGAAAAATAGCCAGAGTTTGCTAAGGAACCAAGAAATCTTCGTCTTGGTATTTCTACAGATGGAATGAACCCCTTCTCCATTCAGAATACCAAGTACAACACCTAGCCAGTGCTATTAGTCAACTACAACATGTCTCCAGCCATGTGTATGAAGGCAAATAACATAATGTTGACTATGTTGATCCATGATCCAACATCTCCTGGCAACAACATCGATGTTTACCTTGCCCCATTGATATATGATCTGAATGATCTATGGACAGCAAGTGTCGAGGTGTATGACTCGTATCTGAAAGATAAATTCACACTTTGAGCTTTGTTGTTATGGAGAATAAGTGATTCTCCAACTTTATGGACACTCTCAGGTTGTAAAGTGAAAGGAAAGCAGGCGTGTAACGTATGCAAAAGGACACACCTTTCAAATGGTTGAAGTTTAGTCGGAAGTATGTGTACATGGGCAATAGAAAGAAACTAAGACCTAGACACTCTTATAGGCGGAAAAGATGGTTTGATAACATTATCGAAGATGGTAGTGCTAATAGGATTTAGATTGGTTCTGAAATATTTGAGATATTGAAGGACTTTACAAATGATTTTGGGAGACCCTTGGATAAGGAAACTAAAAGGAAAAGAGCTGACTTAATGGATGATGAAGTTGTACCTGAAGAAGAGTACGAAGAAACCACTAATCAATGGCGGTGGAAAAAGATATCTGTATTTTTCGATTTCCCTAGTTGGAAGGTAAAAATGAGATTATTAATTAATAGTGAAGTCAACGACTTGATATCTAATACTTTGATCTTATAGTATAGGATTTGCCGATGCATCACAATATTGATGTGATGCATGTAGAGGAAAACGTATGCGATGATGTATTGTCTTTGTTGATGCATAGTAATAAGTTGAAAGATGGCTTGAAAGCAAGAAAATACTTGGAGGCCATTGGTATTCGAAAACATTTAAATTTAGAGGTACGTGGAAAGAGAACTTATTTACCTGCAGCTGCTTATTGGTTGTCCAAAGAAGAGAAAAAAATATTAGGTGGGAGATTAGCTAAGAAGAAAAAGAAGCTTGCAGATCTGGATGTACACGCTGATAAATGAAGTTTCACATATTGAGACGATTGATGAAATTGTTGATGAAGGTGTGGAGAAAGAAGTTAGTAAGGTTGTTGATGAAGTGGATAAACATGCGGATAAACAGGCTATTGAAACTGATGAACCAGTGGATCAAGAGGTTGTTGAACAAGCGAATCAAGAGGCTGATAATTAAGCTAATGAACAAGCAGATCAAGAGGTTGTTGAACAAGCTGATGATCAGGCGAATAAATAGGTAATTGAAGCAGACAAATATAGTGACATACACGATGAAACAATTACACAACAACCAGAAGAAGTTGAGACAGAAGTAAGTCAACAAGCACTTGAACACCCACCTGCACCTGCAGTTGGCAATACTAATCAAGAAACCTAGCAATCTGGGCAGCCTAGCACATATAAAGATCCAACAAGTAAATCCTTCCAAGAAGCTTTAGGTGGAGATATAGTTCTGAGGATATAGGGTTCGAAGGCTTCAACACGGAAGAAGAGGGTTTCTCTGATTGGACAGAGGGCATTGGGGAAGCGGACTCGGAGGGCAGATGAGCTACCGAAATTTCACATGGTTCAAGTACCGGCACCGACGAAGAAGGCTTTGAAGAATCACAAGGCTTCGAGATAATTGGAGGAGACGAGACTAAGGTAGTCGGTGATTCTTAGACAGAGGAGCACAATAAGCGAGATTTGAACGATTTGTCCTTCGCCTTCGTCATCGGAGGATCATCGCTGCCGAAATCGCTAACTGCTGGTAGTGAAGAAGAAAAGGGGTCGATAATCGCATTTCGATTTTTCTCTCCGTACAATTTTTTAAGGACTAATAATTTAATTACTTTTGGTAGTGTTTTTCAGCATTTCAAGTCAATACAAAACTTTAATTATTGTAGCTTTTGAGGCAGTGTCATTCTCAAATCTGGTAGGGAGCAATATGATTTCAAAAAAGCTTTTGGATCTTGCTCGATGATTTTAAGCAAACTCGGAATCCATTAGAGCACTCAACAGAGGGAACTAGAGTCAGATAGGGAATGCAAGACTTCCGAGATTGTATAGAGTTTGGTGAGCTTCATGTATTAGCAATCAGGGGAAATTTCTACACGTGGTAAAACAGTCAGATCCTTAACCCAATCGTGAAGAAGCTTGGAAGTTTACTTTCCCTCTTGCTTATGCAAACTTTATTTCTCCGACTTTCTTGGACCATTGTCTTATCCTTATTGATTGTGGGTAGAGGAAAACAGGAAAAAGACACTTCTGGGTATCTCATTACCTGCTGGACCACCCAGACTTTCTTCCAGCTACTTCTTCATTGTCATGGATCTCATTACAAAGGCTCTCACCAATATTCCCTTACAAAGAAGCTCAAATCTATTAAGAAAGTTATCTGACACTTCAATCATCAGCATTTCTCCAACTTGGAAACGAAAATAGAGGTCGCTTATTAGCAGCTCCTCAAATGCCAAAATGATCTACTCACTGACCCCTCTCTTACTTTAGCAGCCACTAAGAAACATACTTACCTCCAATGGTCGGTTCTGAATGACACTAAGGAGAGGTTTCTGAGACAGAGAGCCCGTGTCAAATGGCTTAAGTTGGGGGACAAAAATTCAGTATATTTCCATAGAGCAGTTTCATCTCGTCGAGCTATAAACCAAATACATTACCTGATAGCCCCATATGGTCAGAGGTTAGAAACTCAATCCAATAATACTAACTCATTGTGTTGATTTTTACCAAAGCCTTCTTGAAACTACTTTTGATCCCTTGGAGGAAAGGGATCTAAATCTGATTGCCAATATTGTGTCTTTTGACTCTCCCGAGGGTATGTATGACCAGTTGAATGCTGATTTTAGTGAGGTGGATGTTAAGAACCAGTTCTCGGCTCTTCTTAGGAATAAATCTCTAGGCCCATACAGGTACACATGGGAATTTTTCAGGGCAACTTGGGAGATTAGTGGAGCGGAGGTTACATATGTTGTTCTAGAATTCTCCAGGTCTGATTTTTTGCTGAAACAGTTCAATACCACTGCTATTTTGTTAATCCCAAAGAAAATTGGAGCAGATAAAGTCGGAGATTTCAGACCCATATCGTGTTGCAACACTGTTTACAAGGTTAACTCCAAGCTAGAAGACTGCAGCTACTTCTCAAATAACCAATCGTCTGTGAAATGACGTTTACTTATGGAAAACGTGCTCCTAGAAAACAGAAATGTGTCAAGGTTCTTGTAGAGGCCAATGCTCCACCTGAGGTATGTTAAAAATGGAACTTAGGAAGGCTTTTGATTGTGTGAAATGAGACTTTATCCTTTGTGTACTAGAGCAAATGGGTTTACCGCCAAGATTTATATGTTGGATTTCCCAATGTAATCACTACTGTTTCCTTCTGCATTAACATTAACAGTGAACTCTGTGGGTTTTTCCATGCTAAAAAGGGATTGAGACAAGGTGATATGCTCACCCCCTCTCTCTTTGTCATCACTATGGAGGCTCTATCTAATATGCTATATACCAAATTTAGTGATGGCTCATTTGCGTATCATCCTCTAGGTTCTGATCCGTTGATATCTCATCTCGCATTTGTCGACGACTTAATGATTTACTATGATGGAGTTGCTGCTTCCCTTAGAGAAATTGCTACAATTCTTGACAATTTCACGATGCTCTCTGGTCTCCAAATGAATAGGGACAAGTCTACACTATATATTACCAATGGTGATACTTTCTTGAACTCCATCTTGGGTTTTTAGTTGGGCTCTCTACCAGTGCGTTACGTGGGACTTCCTCTGCTGCACTGTCATCTGTTTTTTAGAAGGAAAGCAATACAAAAATCCACAATACTGTGTCCTTGACAGTATAAGATATCTTGAAAAGAAATTTATAGACTGATAATGGATGCTCTCCTCGCCATCAGGTTTAAGGAAAAGGGCAAACTATTACTCTTCATCTGGTTCTCTAACCCATAACTAGCTCACTTATTTTGCTACATCCTCTTAACTATGTCTTTTAATTTTTTGGGTATAGAAAGGTAAATTCTCTAAACATCTTTTCAAAGTCTGATTTATGTAATTTGCAACTATCAAAAAAATAAAAACATTAGTTTAATGTTAACTTTGTAAGCTCCATTTTTGTCCCACATGTCGTGAAAATCGAATTTAGTTATCTATAAAATTATGATAAAAATATTGGAGTTATGTGTATATATTTTTTTGGTCGTGGGAGTTATGTATATGTTAATAAATAAACAAATAAATAACAAAATAATTATTTAAGGAATTGTACAAACAAATTACATTTAGTGTTGCGTAAGGTCTGTACAACTTAATCTAAATATATAATACTTGACCAACTCATTACATAGTTTTAAATTATTTTTGTATGCCCCACATTTTGATAACTACGATGGGTAAATCTTCGAAATAAGTTATTAATGAAATTTCGTTATAATAAATAATTTAGAATTACACGTCAACATTAGGTGTATTTTTGTCGTTTTCGTAAATTGTAATAGTAGTACTACATAAAAACTATTATATATAACCAATCATACACATGTCCACGATAGTTATTATAAAGAAAAGAAAGAATAGCTCAAATAGAGCAAAAGTATACTGTAATTACTAAAATAATTTTTGTCCAAAAAAAAAAATCGTCAAGGGTGTAATTACGATTACACCTTTGAAACAAAAAACTTTTATCTTCTTATATTTTTTTCTCTGGTTAATTTCATAAAAGAAAATGAAAGAAACCTAAACTGTAAAATGTCGTCGTTAACTTCTCTTTCTTTTCTTCGTCGTCTTACTGAACGTGTTCTTCGCTGTTTTTCATACTCGTTGTCTTCTTCTTCTTCATCTTGTTCTTCGTACTCGTCTTCTTCATTGTCGTGTTGTTTATTTATCAAAGGTAAGATTCTTCTTTTCTTCTTCCTCTTCTCCTCTTCTGCTTTTTCTTCTTTTTCGTGAGGGCATTTGGGTTTAGGGTTTATGTAGACATTGGGTTTCTTGATTTCGTGACATTTGGATTTCTCGATTTTGCGACATTTGGGTTTTTGTTCTTCATCTTCTTATTTTGTGGCAAGTAGATTTATTCCCCTGTTTGAGCCAATGTGATATAGTTCGTAATTAGTTGTGAGGGTAAGGGTGAAGTAGCTATATGATTAGTGTAGTAGAGTTAGTTTGTCGATTGGTAGAGTTAGATTATCGTGTAGTAGAGTTAGGTTGTAGTGTGGTAGAGTTGGATTCTGTGTAGTAGAGTTAGTCTGACGTGTGGTAGAGTTAGATTGTAGTGTGGTAGAGTTGGCTTGTAGTGTGGTAGAGTTACGTTGTAGTGTGTGGTAGAGTTGGATTCCGTGTAGTAGAGTTAGTCATATAGTATGGTAGAGTTTGATTGTAGTATGTTATAGTTGGATTCCGTGTAGTAGAGTTAGTCATATAGTATGGTAGAGTTTGATTGTAGTATGGTGTAGTTGGCCTGTAGTATGGTAGAGTTATGTTGTAGTGTGGTAGAGTTAGGTTGTAGTGTGGTAGAGTTTGAATCCGTGTAGTAGAGTTAGTCTGAAGTGTGGTAGAGTTAGATTGTAATGTGGTAGAGTTGGCTTGTAGTGTGGTAGAGTTAGGTTGTAGTGTGGTAAAGTTGGATTTTGTGTAGTAGAGTTAGTCATATAATATGGTAGAATTAGATTGTAGTATGGTATAGTTGGCTTGTAGTGTGGTAGAGTTAGGTTGTAGTGTGGTAGAGTTAGTCTGACGTTTGTAGAGTTAGATTGTAAGATTGTAGAGTTGGCTTGTAGTGTGGTAGAGTTGGCTTGCTTGTTTGGTATAGTTTATTTACCTGTAATGGAGTTGGGTTTCTTAATGTTTATCGTTTGTTTTCTTTCGTCTTTAAATATGGTAGACAAGAAGTACCCGAAGAAGTTTCTCACACACGGTGTACAGGTGATGAAGAATCGAAGCATCAACCATTTCTGCAATCTAAAAAACATCAGTAATATGATCAAGGGTATTGGTGAGGATGCATACGTAGACATAAAGGAGAACACTTGCGTATGCGTTTTTCTGAAGCTAGCAGACTCCGACTACAACTTTACAGGGAGGCATATACAGTACCTGTTTATGAATCAACTAGTGACTAAGAAGATGTATGAGATTTGGGTGCTGTTTGGGTTTCGGCCTACGAGGTTTTCTCTGCACGAGTTTGCGGAAATAACGCAGCTTAATTGCGGTAACTTCAAAAAGGCTTCTAATGTGACAGATGAAACCCACAGAGAACTTTGGGAAGATATTGGTTTAGGGGTTGGTGAATGACCTAAATGGGTAGAGTTGAAAGACCTCTTGGGGAGATGTAGAGGGTGGTCTTTCGAGAGGAGGAAGTTGGTGGACTTGCTAGTGGTTTTAAATGTAAGAGTTTATGGTTGCCACACAAATAGTAGGCTCCTTTTTAGTGCTGCGAAGTTGGTTGCAGATTTTAAGATGTTCGAGAGGCATCCATGGGGAAGAGTCGCATTTCTAGAACTGATCAAATCGATCAAAATGCATGTTACAAAAAGGCCAGTAATTACACTCTACACGGGTGTGTGCACGCTTTTCTGAGTTGGGCATTTGAGTCCATCCCCATACTCGCTGAAAAATTTGGGGAGGAAAGAGAAGGTGACGTCCCCATTCTATGATGGAGACCAATCAAAAAACAAACCATTGAACCCGAGGACATGGTGAAGTTGGAGCTAGCAAAGAATGGAAAGGTAAATTGCTTTTGTAGAGCTGGTTAAGGTGATTGATAGAGTTCATTTATGTATAGTAGAGTTCATTCACGTATAGTAGAGTTCAGTTTCAAGTACAGTGAAGTTGATTTCAAGTATAGTAGAGTTCAATTTCAAGTACAGTGGAGCTGATTTCAAGTATAGTAGAGTTCAATTTTTCAAGTAAAGTCAAAGTTGATTTCAAGTATAGTAGAGTTTAATATTTTCAAGTACAGTCGAGTTGATTTCAAGTATAATAGAGTTTAATTTTTTCAAGTACAGTTGAGTTGATTTCAACTATAGTAGAGTTCATTTATGTGTAGTAGAGTTCATCTATGTGTAGTAGAGTTCATTTACGTTTGGTAGAGTTATTTATATGTGGTAGAGTTCATTCATGTTTAATAATAAATTGCATCTTCTCGTCTACCAGGTACATCTTAAGCAGCTGACTACATAGTCTCTGGAGATAATGCATCTATGGCCAAACGATATTGCAGATCTTAAAGTGGACACCATGCTTGGAGACTACTTGCCTCCAAGCTAGATGAATCCTCTTGGGACATAAGTAATAAGAGGAAGGCAAATGCCTATGTCGAGGAAAGGATGAGCAAGCGTAGTGCTAGTTCAAAAGAGCAGGTGGAGAAAGGGAAAGAGAAAAAACACAAGAAAGAAGAGAAAAAACACAAGAAATAATAGAAGAAGAGAATTCAGATTAGGATGGATGACTTCACCACCATGTAGGATGTGGTGAGAGTCGTTAAAAAGAAAAAGCAGAAGGCAGAGGAGTCGAGTGTATTGCTTGACACTCTTAGAGATCTGACTAGAGCTTTCGAAGGAATGAGACAAGATCAGAACGTGTTTGCTGAACGTATATATCGTCTTGAGGAGAGTAGGCTGGATACCAGGGCACATACCACAATGCTTGCTGAGCGCGTGAATAGGCTGGAGTGTAATACCTCAGACAATACAGCCATGATTGAGAGGATTCTTAGGCTGGAGGAGACCAGAGCGCAACCACAAGTTTATAGCCTGGCTGAGAATGCGGATGAGTGTAATGGTCAGACAAGTCCACGACATCGAACTCCTGAAGATGTGAATCGCGAAGATGACGTAGAAGGCGATACAAACCGTACTCCCAACTCCCCTAATAATAAGAAATTTAAATAGGTACGTAAGGCTCTATTTTGAATGAGACTTACTCTGATTGATTTATCTTATGTACCAAAAAACATTACATACATGTTTGTACGAACATACTCATGAAGTTGTGGGTTGTTATCTTTGATAGTGTTTATATATGGTTTGGTCGAGTTATGTTTAACTCTACTAAACAATTATTGTGTTCAAAACATCTCTACTACTATTAGCAACTCTACCATCTGTTAAGCTAACATATTGAATTACTCTTCGCAGACACCTCTTTGGTAACGACCTACCCTGGTGGACTCGAAATCGAAGAAAACACCAAGTGCAGGTTCAAGTGTAGTGCGTAATACAATTAAACCAACAAATGTGGATGCTCACCTCGACGACACCCAAGTGTCCCCAGCCAGCACTAAATATACCATCCCACCGGACCAGGTAATCCCGTTATAAATAAATCTTATTGGTAGAGTTGATAATTCTGTTAAATAGGAGACATCCAACCCTTTGAGCCGGTTATCAAGAGTTGTTAGGAATTCAAAAGTACCGTCAAAAGAAGAACCACCTTACGATGTGGAAAAATTAAGCGAGCAATGTCACAGTTTGGAGTCATAAACTTGGTGGATACTCCTGAAAAGGGTAAACAAACACATAAGGAGTTAATCTGTGTGGAAGACGTGTTACCGAAAGAGACTCGGACACTAGTACTCGCTAAGAACAAGGTACTATTCATATTCAAGTATAGTAGAGTTCATTAACCGTTTAGTAGAGTTAGGTTTGAGATTGGTAGAGTTGGATTCCGTGTAGTAGAGTTAGTATGACGTTTGATAGAGTTAGATAGTAGTGTGGTAGAGTTGGCTTGTTGTGTGGTATAGTTAGTCTGACGTTTTGTAGAGTTAGATTGTAGTGTGGTAGAGTTAGGTTGCAGTGTGGTAGAGTTGACTTGTTGTGTGGTAGAGTTAGTTTTAGTTTGGTAGAATTGGATTCCGTGTATTAGAGTTAGTCTGACGTTTGCTAGAGTTAGATTGTAGTGTGGTATAGTTGGCTTGTTGTGTGGTAGAGTTGGGTTGTAGTTTGTGGTATTGTTAGTCTGACGTTTGGTAGAGTTCATTCGGTCTTATAGTATAGTTCATTTACCGTTCTTCTTACAGGTATTCCCTTCCGAAGGCTGTTCCATTGTCAAACAGATTCATAAGAATGTTGTTCATTCTCGGAGTGTCTATGATCCTTTTGATCCTTTCAAACTCCAAGTCCATACAAGAGTAATCGGCTTGCTTTCCTGGAACCACTATTTTGTGATTTTTGGTGCTACACGTACATATGAGATTACGTGGGAAAGGATGATACTGTTCTATGGCCTAGTGGGTTTAAAGATGTATTCGATGGCACTGCACCCACATTCAGTGCCACTAGGAAGCAGTGGATAAGAGACGTGGACATGATCTACATCCCTCATACTATTGATAACATCCACTAGGTGGCCGTCAAAGTTAATCTCAACGAGAGGAAGATTCGCATATTCGATCCCGACCCATCTTGCACTCCCGCTGGTGCAATGTTAGAGTCATGCAAGTAAGTTACTCAAATTCAGTATAGTAGAGTTCATATGGTAGAGTTCATTTACTCAAATGACGTTTGGTAGAGTTAGATTGTAAAGTTGGACTATAGTGTGGTAGTGTTGGCTTGTTGTGTGGTAGAGTTAGGTTGAAGTGTGGAAGAGTTGGATTGCAATGTGGTAGAGTTGAATTGTAGTGTGGTATAGTTAGGTTCTAGTTTGGTAAAGTTGGTCTGATGTTTGGTAGAGTTAGGTTGTAGTTTGGTAGAGTTGGATTGCAATGTGGTATAGTTGAATTGTAGGGGGGGGGGGGGAGGTAGAGTTAGGTTGTTGTGTGGTAGAGTTGGTCTGACGTGTGGTAGAGTTAGGTTGAAGTGTGGTAGAGTTGGATTGCAATGTGGTAAAGTTGAATTGTAGTGTGGTATAGTTAAGTTGTAGTTTGGTAGAGTTGGTCTGACCTTTGGTAGAGTTATGTTGTAGTTTGGTAGAGTTGGATTGCAATGTGGTAGAGTTAAATTGTAGGGGGGTAGAGTTAGGTTGTCGTGTGGTAGAGTTGGTCTGACGTTTTGTAGAGTTAGGTTGTAGGTTGGTAGAGTTCATTTACATGTGTAGTAGAGTTCATTTACATGGTTCTCATTTTTTTGTAGGGCATATGTCGTTATGATTCCGAAGATGATCAAGTTTTTTTCACCCAAGGAGATGCGACAACACATTAACGCGACTCAATATAAGATTGTGCATGTGACTAAGGGCGTACCACGTAATAAACGGTTAGGCGACTGTGACATGTACGTTACGAAGATGATCGAGTGACTGGCCAACAAATGCAACTTTGAAGGTCTTTCTGACGAGTACGTCAGCTTCTCTCGGCTGAAATGCGCCATTGATTTCAAAGAAGAACTTCCTATAGAATCGGAAATTTCTTCTCGTGATCAACAATATGCACACGAGTGTGATAAGAACGTTCTCATCAGAGCATCCCAAGATCTCCTGCTGGATTGGTAGATTTGTATAGTCTGTGTATAGTCATATAGTAGTATATATTTGCATAGTGTTAGAGTAGTATATATATGTGTAGTCGTACATGAATATATTAGTTATTCACAACTAATTTACTATCATATTCGAAACCATATGTGATTTAACTCAGAACTAACTCTACCACAGAAAGACAAAAGGTGACATAACTCTACCACAGAAGATAGAGTTCATTTCATTATTTAGTATAGTTCATAAACAGTAGATAGAGTTCACCCGCATTCTGTGCCACTAACAAACAGTGGATGACAGACATGGACACGATATACATATTAACAACTTCTAAACAGTTAACAACTTCTATTGGCCGTGGAATTTAATAATGTTTAATATTAGACACGATCTCCGAGATTTACTCATTATAACGATTAGACTATAAAGTAAAGGGAAACTGAAGAGTCAAATCGTTATAAATAACTTCTTCTAAACTCTCCATCTTCACCTTTGCCAAAAACGTTCCATCTTCACCTTTCAATCTTTCAAAAGCTTTCAATCTTTCACAACCTTTCAATCTTTCAAAAATTACAAACAAAGGTAATAGTTTGTATATCTTGATGCTTATGTGTATATATTGATGCTTGTAAGCAACATTTGTATATATTGGTGCTTACTAGTTTTCTTTTGGATAAATGGATTCACCAAAAAGAAGCAACGTTGTTCAAAAGGCACATATCATGGACTTGCCGAACACTGCTTTGACGAACATCATAGCTAGATGTGCAGCAGAAGGACTTTATGAGATTTACAGTATTAGGCTCGTGTCGAAAGATTTTAAAGAGCTATGTGATGAAAATGAAGTTCTCAGGAATATAGACATATGTTACGTTCCATTTTATCCCTCTGTAAGAACTAAGTCTCTTTTCAACAATTTTCATACTAGGTTATGCAATGTCGGTAATGTGGAAGCTACATACCGATGTGGTATGAGAGAGTTCTTCGTCAATGGAAATCGTGATGGTGGTTTGGAAATGCTGTTAAGAGCATCTAATGGTGACTGTGAAGAGGTCACACTACTTTATGGAGTTCTGTTAGTCTGTTTAGGAGATGACAGAAGACAGGAAGGTTATGAAGTTTTAAGACCTCTACTACAGGAAGCAGTTGTTGATACATTGAAATACATAAACCACCTCTAGAACATAATCTTTCATCACCCAGGCTCGCTCTGTTGGCGAGGAGAGCATCAATTTATCCTTCTCGAACAAACATATGATCAAGAAGGATGTACTTTCAAAGGTGAATTCCTAGAGATTCTCCTTTTCTTAGAAGGATTCAATGTCGAAGACATTGATTAACCTATGGTCGATGCTTGTGAAGTATGCATTTGGCATTACGAATTCAAAAAGATCTTTCCCAACCATTAGTTGTTGAAAAATTATTTATTTATGTAATTCCCTTTCGTTTACGTTTTCGGCCATACAATAATTAAATCAACCGTAAACAAGTACAATATTTGACAATACAAAAACTAACTACACCGTACTCGTTTATACCATACAAGAACTAACTCTACCAATCGAAATACCATACATGGTCTAGCTCTACCATAGAATAAATAATTATACTAAAGGCAGTGTTAACTCTACCTCATAATAATTAACTATACTAAAGGCAGTGTTAACTCTAACACATAATAATTAACTCTACTAAAGGCAGTGTTAACTCTACAAAGAAGGAACTAACTCTACCACAAAAGAATTAACTCTACTAAATAATTCTGAATCTTCTACAAGGGTTAACTCTACTATTCAAGAATGAATGCTTTGACGACATGTCTGGACATTTTGACCAAGTTGCTTACATTGAGAACAAGCTGAAACTTTTCTTGGACGTTTTTCAGGTTGGGAACACTCGAACCAGCTCTTTATCCGTGATTTCTTTGACCTCCCTGGTTGTTGACGCACATGTGGTGGATTACACAGCTTACGACTCACTTCCAACGGAACAGGAAGTGCAGCATCTCTAGGAAAGATACTACCAGAGTATGCGCTGTACAGGAAGGTCGTGTGATAATATGAATGGGTAAGTTCGATTGTCGGCCTTCTCCAAGCCTCAGCAACGGCAATGACATGCACACAAGGAAGTTTTTCAATGTCATACCGTTTGCAGGAACACGTCTTCTCAGTCAAGTTGACTAAATGTGAAGATTCAGATCGCATAACAACAGCCTGGTGTTCGTCTATGTCCTGCACGTTGTACTGTCTAGCTTCATCGATCATTGTCTGTCATTTAACAAATACAATGTTAACTCTACCACGATGAGACTAACTCTACTAAAGGTAGTGTTAACTCTTCAACAAAGGGACTAACTCTACTAAAGGCTGGGGTAACTCTACTATGCAGGTACTAACACTACTAAGGGTAGTGTTAACTCTACTATGAAGTCACTAACTTTACTAAGGGCAATGTTAACTCTACCATGGAGAGATAACGGGAGTGCTAACTCTACCTTTAGGAGCTTTTCAACAGATATTGTTAGAACATTAGACGTGAGAGTGGCCTTCATCTTCCTCTTCACGAACCAATGTGTTAACATCGACCTAATTGCATCTATAAGCTGCACAATGGGAAACGTTCTTGCCTCTGATAATGCATGGTTTATTGATTCTGCAATGTTTGATGTAGTGAAATTGTATCTATTTCCGGGAAAGTAAACTCGACTCCACAACCGCACATGAAATTTTATCAAGTACGCATGAAGCTTTGGATTTAATGCATGAATCTGAGCAATTATAGTGTTGAACTCATCGACGCTAAAAGCAGTGGCAGCTTTCTTGAACAACTTAAAGGGCTCGCCACCTCTAAATTTTGACAAAATGTTCTTACGTGGGTTGTTGGTGCAAATACCCCGAGCAGAAAGTGGGTACACAATCTTTATGGCTTTAGCAATGAATTTGTGTCTATCTGATATGATGGCAAGTTCTTTGCCATCAGGGATCACACAGTTGATCTATCTAAAAAACCATTCCCAAGATTCGTCATTCTCGATATCAACTATACCAAAAGCCATAGGAAATATGTTGAAGTTACCATCTTGCATGGTAGCAGTTAGTAGAGTACCTTTATACTTCCCTCGCAAAAATGTACCATCGACAACAACAACCTTCCTCATGTAGGTAAAATCCCTAATACTTGCATCGAAGACGATGAATAGAAACTTAAACATGTCTTGCCCGTCTACGTCGAGCTTTATTAGGGTTCTGGGATTCGCTCTTCTAAAAGCAAACAAGTACGACGAAAGTTCTTAGAAACTACTTTCCAAACTGCCGGCAACTAGGGCTCGTGCTTGGCTTAGAGTACGGTGTGATTTCCAGTACTTCATATGCATAAACATCAGACTTAAATGTTAGACTTAAATGTTGTCATAAACGGAATAACTGTAGTACACGAAATTTAACTCTACCATACGTCAGACAAACTCTACTACACTGCAAGCCAACTCTACCAAAATTCAGTCAGACTAACTATACTACATGGAATCTAACTCGACCACACTGCAATATAACTCTACTAAACGTCAGACTAACTATACTAGACCGAATCCAACTCTACCACAATACAACCTAACTCTACCACACTACAAGCCAACTTTACCAAACGATAGACTAACTCTACTACACATAATACAACTCTACAACACTGTTATCTAACTCTACTAAACGTCAGAATAACTATAGTAACTGAATCCAACTCTACCACAATACAACCTATCTCTACCACACTACAAGCCAACTTTACCAAACGATAGTCTAACTTTACTACACATAATCCACCTCTACCACACTACAAGCCAACTTTACCAAATGACAGTCTAACTCTACTACACATAGTCTAACTCTACCACATTACAAGTCAACTCTACAAAGGTTATATCGACATTAAACTCTACTAGGAAGATTAACTCTACATGGCGTAAAATTACGTTTGTACCTTTAGACCGAATCGCTTGCTCATTGAATCAGCAACATGTCAAAGAAGAACAGATGACCCAATTCCACCTACGAATTCCAAGTATAACCTTCCTAAGACTTCCGTTGACACTTGTCGTGCATAACCTGATCTCTCTGTAACATAACAACTATGTTCTCCCCTATACTTCCGGACAAATAAACATCCACCGTCGTCGACAGGTGAAGCTCGCACTCTTTACTGACAGTTTGGTACCCAACATTTCACATCCAACACTGTCTTCGATGAAGCAACAACATCGAAGTCAAACCTCTATAAGACTGAAAGAATTTTTAGCCTCGTCATGAGTTCTTTTTTTGATGAGTATCATTGCCCAAAAACCAATGCGAGTGCTGACATTTCTATGTCCAAATACTCAGCATTCAAATCCAACCCCATTGCTTTCTCCGAGAGGTTTTTCTTCTCTTCTTCCTTCGATTTTCTACGAACACTGATATAATTTTCATCATCTGAGCTTGCGCCATCCATATCATCGCAACAATCGAATCTGAATTCCACATCTTTGTCCTCTGCATGTTCAGTTTCATGTTTCACATTATCCAGTATACGTTGATTCTTTGGTCCACCTATACTAAACACCAGATCAACTCTACTACACGAATGAGCAACTGTACTACACCTAGGGTCAACTCTATTATACGAGGCATCATGTTCTCCAACTTACAATGGAATTTCTTGTTACCGTTTCTCCAACTACACTGACCTTTTTCAGGGAAACTCAACGAAACACGAGATCTAGTGGAAATTTCGACACATAGACGCATTGCTTCTTTACAAAATTGTGAAACAAACACTTGCAGTTTTCTATTGTTACTTACAATTACATGGGGAGTATCTTCTGGTAGTGAATGAATGACTACATTTGGCATGTAGCTTAGTTTTAGCTCATGACAATGTTCATCCAAACCCAAATTGGCATAAACCATCTCCAGAAATTCATCGAGCCTTAAATCTTCGACAATGCATATGATCTGACACCCGTACGACTGGTCCACCGAAAAAATCCATCGATTTTCATTAAAACTCCAAATCCCACAAACCAAAATGATCTGATCCATAAATCCAAACATAAATAGAAAAAGCAAAGGAGCTTCAAGAAAGCTACAATGGCGTCACTTATGGAGGAATCAGTTGGATGCGGGGCAGATGAGCTAATAACTGAGGGGTAAATTCGTAATTTAAGCTCTACTATGAAAGTAGGCTAGGTTTTCAAAATTAACTTTACCATACTGCACTCTGTTCGTGTGGAAGAGTTGATTAAAGCGCAACATCAACTCTATTACGCTGGAAATCTAACTCTACCAAGCGCACTTCAACTCTACTACGCTAGAAATCTAACTCTACTACACACGAATTTTCATTCATGTCAACTATACTAAGCATACTTTAACTCTACTACGCTGGAAGTCTAACTCTACCATACTGCACTCTACTCGTATGGTAGAGTTGATTAAAGCGCAAACATCAACTCAATTACGCTGGAAATCTAACTCTACCAAGCACACTTCAACTCTTCTACGTTGGAAATCTAACTCTACTACACACGAATTTTCATTCATGTCAACTCTACTAAGCATACTTTAACTCTACTACGCTGGAAATCTAACTCTACCATACTACACTCTGTTAGTGTGGTAGAGTTACGTGGCAGATTTCATTAATGACATTTTCGTAATTACTTTTTTTCCTCATTAGGAAAAGGCAAAATAATATATATTAAATTAAAAAAACTATTCTAGTAATTTACAAAAATTTGCTTTATTTAAATAATTAACACTTAATTTCGCTTTAATCTAGCAAATCACCCTAAAGAAAAAACAATTATAATTTAATGTTGAAAGGAAAAAAAAAAACCATTTACTTAAAGCCAAACAGATCTATATGCAACCACAACTCACAAACATAAAAACATGGAGAAAGAGCTTCCGGTGCACCTTAGAGATGACAACCTAACAGATGAAACCAAGACTTTAATCTCTGCATTTTCTTCAGCAAAAGATTCAGCAGGGACGCTATACAAATATCAAGGGTGTTGGTATTACCCTAACACTCTCCAAGGAGTCCTCAATTTCGAGAAAGGTTTTCAGCCTCAAGACTCCGATATAATCCTTGCTTCCTTCCCCAAATCCGGCACCACTTGGCTTAAAGCACTCACCATTGCTATCCTCGAAAGATCGAAGAACCGTTCTTCAGATGAGCATCATCCTCTGCTATCTGATAATCCTCATGGCTTAGTACTGTTCTTGGAAACCAATCTGTATATGAAAAGCTCAAAACCGGACTTAACCAAGCTCTCATCATCATCTGCAAGGGTGTTGTCGACTCATATGCCCTTGCATACGCTTAAAGGGCCCATCAAAGACTCTCCTTGCAAGATCGTGTACGTGTGCAGGAATGTGAAGGATGTGTTGGTATCACTATGGCATTTCAGGTGCGCTTATCGTCATCAGAAGGTAGATAAAAGCATTCTTGAGTCTGTGTTTGAGTCGCTATGTAGTGGAGTTGGCTACTTTGGACCCTTTTGGGAACACGTATTGAGTTATTGGAGAGGCAGCTTGGAAGACTCTAAACATGTTCTTTTCATGAGGTATGAAGAAATGAAAGCAGATCCCTTAGTTCAAGTTAAGAGACTTGCAGAGTTTTTAGGCTATCCATTCACTGAGGAAGAAGAACAAAGCGGTTCTATCGACAAAATCTTGCAACTTTGCTCTCTACGTAATCTAAGCGGTTTAGAGATCAACAAAACAGGAAGCACTTCTAACAGTATCCATCACTCTAACTTTTTTCGCAAAGGAGAAGTTGGCGATTACAAGAATCACCTTACTCCTGAAATGGAAGATAAAATTGACATGATCATTGAGGAGAAATTTGTCGGCTCTGGTTTAAAATTCTGAGTGATATGTGTGATTTGTGCGTTTTTAAATGGATTTGAAATAATAATTGGAGAATGTGTGCTTTATTTAATCGATTAGTTCCTGTATCATATATAAATATATTTTATAATGGGAACACAATCTTTTTGCTATCTGCTGTCTTTTTCTTTCAGTTTTCTTTTTATTGTGGAACACATCAAATATAATAACGTATTTTTCCTACTACATTACTTTTATATATTTTTGAATTACAAAATGTGACGATAAGTTTTATATTGCGGATCAATAATAAATAAAATACAGGTTTGGGATAGCAAAGTTTAAAATGGGTTAGTCTCACGAGTATGGGCTTCGTGGGCTATTAGTTAATGAGATAAAAAAAAGACAATTAAATTTGTCAAAGGCCCATTAGATTTATCTAAGTTGCAAGATATAAATGATGTCTTCTATGATGTACAGTAGCAAGACAACCACGAGAAGAGAGACTAAGGAGAGAGAGCGGTTCATCTTTTTGAGTGTTGTGAGCTCTTTGTATAGCCTCTAAGCAAAACCATCCTTGTGTAAAAAGGCCTATAACAAAGTATCACTACAAATGTGTAGTGTGTGGGTGTGTATTCTCTTCTAAAGCTAGTAGGTTTTGGGAGGTAGAGTTCTCCTATGAGACATACATGCTAGAGGCTGAAAACTCATTAAACTCTCTTGTCTCTTTTTGTTTCAATAATAAAAATATTTTAGTCGAGTTATGAGAAATTAATTGCTAAGTAAAAGAATTTATATTGTTTTGTTTTGAGTTATTTTCTAGAACAATAATATATATATATATATATATATTCTAATTATTAAAATTAAGTGTTTGTAGAACTGAAGTTGGTATCAGACTTTAAGGAAGATTTTTGATCAAGGAACCAAGATTAAACATATCTGACATTGATCAACTTTCTTGATCTAAAGAGCTTGTATCGTCTTCAATCATTGTTTGTTGCTATTTTAAAAAAATATATATACTGTATTGCCTATGAAGATGAAGGTGATGTTACGAATACATAAAATATGGGAACTATCTGAAGCAGTTCCACTGATTCCGAGTAAACGATATCGTAATAAGATTGTTATTTCAATATTTCCGGAAGGACTTATTATGCAAGGAAGCGAATAGGATTCAACAAAGGAATATGGACAACAATCAAGAGTTATCTTGGTGTAAATCGTGTCAAGGAATCAAGACTTCAAATTTAATGAGTGAGTGTGAAAGAATGATGATGAAAGACACATATACTATTGCTAACTTCATGGGGAAGGGATACAACATATTTCTTACTTTCATTTCATGTTCTTAATTTTTGGTTTTGCTAATTTTTCTTTTCTAGTTAATCTTTGGTTTCGTTAAATTTCATTTTCTAGTTATTAGTGTTTAGTTTCGTTATATGTAGTTGAAAACTTTGTCTTAGGAAAAACAACTTATTTTTATTGAATTATAAATAGACCGTTAAAATCTATTCTCCCTTGATATCGGCTAGAACTGAGGTTCTCAACGATCTCAAGAAGGCACAATTTCTTAGGAATTGTTGGAATAAATAAGAAGTTTACATTATCGCAGTCTCGACTGCATTAGTTGGTATCAGATTCAGCAGTTTTAATTTCTCAATTAAAGCTCGGTCATCCTTGCTCTATCAATGGCTCCTCGCAAACCGGTTAACGAAGACGACGATGATCTCTGCATCTTGTTTGCCAAGTTTAGGACTGGTCTTTAAGAGGCATTGACTACCGCAGTTGAAACAGCTTACCAACATTGTTTTCTCAACAACAAGTCCCTCCGGCTCCACAATCCGATCTGAATTTCAGCGTCTTCGCTGAAGACATCGCTTATGATCGTACTGATGACAATTTTTTTGATTTTCCTAGCCATAATCACCATGGTCGGGCCACTTTACATCATTACCCTCATAGCGATAACTCAGATACCCGTCGTGATGATCGGTTTTGTGATACTAGCCCTTGTGATAATTTTGATACTCATCATCGTGAAAATAGAGAACATTATGGTTCCTCTTCATGTTTGGATTTAGGTTTCAAGCTTGATATTCCTGAATTTTCTGGTACACGTAACCCTTATGACTTTGTTGATTGGCTCCATTGTGTTGAAGAAATTCTCGAATTTAGGCAAGTTCCAGCTGATATGCGAGTTCTTTTGGTTGCTACGTGTTCCAAGAATAGTGTGATGGCTTGGTGGCAACAACTTAAAGAATATAGACTATTATTGGGAACATATGAAGAAACACATGCGTCAGAGTTTTCTACCTTTTAATTATGAGCGTACTCAATACAACAAGGTTCAAGCTTTACGTCATGGCAATTGTTCTATCGAGGATTATGCACTTGACTTCTTCAACATGACCGTACATAATACTCTTTTGGAAACTGAAGAAAAACTTGTGGCTCGAGGGCTTCATTTTCAATTACAAACGACTTTGCAACAATTTGATCCTACCTCTGTTTCTGATGCTCATCAACAAGCTCTTGCTATAGAAATCTAGTATTGTGCTCCATGGTCCTCTGTTTCTTATTGTCCACGTATACAAAGTGAGATTCTTAGTGAATCCACTCTTGCACCATCCTCTGAACCCTCTGCTACGTGTTCAGCTCCTAAAGATGACACTCATTCTGATTCTATTGCTACCAATCGTATCCCTCACACAAATGCTTTGCGTTGCTAGACTTGTGGTGAAAACGGTCATCGTTCCACCGCTTGTCTAAAGTCTACAAAACGTGGGCTACTCATAGTCGAAGCTGAATGGATGATGCTCCTCGTTAAGATGAATACTTTGAGGATGACAAGGAACCGGAAGAGCTGATTTCTGGTGATACATGCCATTCTATAGTACACCGGAGCCAATTACTCCGTTTATCTTGTCTTATGCCTCATACACCTCAAAGAATCTTGGCTTCGTTCCAGACTTTTTTGTACCACCTGCACTATTAAAGAGAAGGTCTGTACTTTGATCATTGACTTTGGTAGTTACACTAACGTACTATCGCATGAAGCAATACAAAAGTTAGGTCTTGTAACAGTCCAACATCTTTCACCGTTTAAGTTGGCATGGTTTAATGACGGCAACAAAATCTCCATCTCGAAGCAAGTCATTGTGGACTTCTCTATTGGGTCTTATAAAGATTCAATCTCTTGTGTTGTTGCTCCAATGGATGCGAGTCATATTGTTTTGGCTCGCACTTGGCAGTATGATCGTGATGCTTCACACAGATGACAGAAACAACACTTATAGTTTCTTCTCCAACAACCGCTTTTTCACTCCCCTTCCTTTGCCAAATACGTCAGATTCTCTACGTTTCCCTTCCAAGTCATCAACACGAAAGCCCGTTAGGACGACTGTATCTTTACTTATATTGCCTAAAGCTGCGCTTGAGGCATAATTATCTATGACTAAGACAATTTGGGCCGTCATTGCCACTTTGGCGGAGTATTTTTTACCTAGAAATGTTCCTTATACTTTCCAGTCATTAGTTTCCCAATTTCAGGATGTTTTCCCAGCCAATTTACCTAGCGGTTTGCCTCCTTTACATGATATTCAACTTCACATCAATCTTATCCTTGATGAAGTGGTTCCAAATGGGCCTCATTATCGCATGAGTCCGCAAGAACATGATGAGTTTTATCGTCAAGTAGAAGATTTACTTCAACATGGACATATCCGTGAAAGTTTGAGCCCACCGGCTGTTCCCACTCTTTTGATTCTCAAAAAATGGTAGTTGGTAGTCGCAATATTTACAAAGTCACGGTACATTATCATTTTCTCATTCCTCGTCTTGATGATCTCCTTGATCAGATTTGTTGTGCATCTATCTTCACCAAACTCGATATGAAAAGCGGGTATCACTAAGTTTTGGATTCGTCATAGTGATGAGTGGAAAATAGCTTTCAAGACACCTAAGGGTCTGTTTGAGTGAATGTTCATGCCTTTTGGGCTCTCTAATGCTCCTAGCACATTTATGCGTGTGATGAACCAAGCTATCCGACCTTTCATTGACAAGTTTGTCATCGTTTACTTGAAGACATATTAATTTTTAGTAGGGATTTGACAAGTCACTTGGAGCACCTATCTGCGGTTCTTATTGTTCTTCGTCGAGAACAACTTTTTGCTGCTAGTAAGGAGTGTGTGTTTGGCATAAAAGAGATTTTGTTTTTGGGCTATGTGATCTCATCGGAAGGTCTAAAAGTCGATCCAAGCAAAGTGGAAACCATAAAATCTTGGTCGACTCCTACAAAGCCGTAGTTTTCCTGGTCTTGTGTCCTTTTACCGTTGTTTTTTTATCATTTCAGCAACATTTACCGTTTATTTGACCAGCGAGGTTCCTCTTTGTTTGGACACCGAAGGTGGAACATGCATTTACCACGATCAAACAGAGGCAGACTTCTGCTTCAATTATATCATTATCAAATTTTACTCCTCCTTTTGAGTTACATTGTGATGCATGTAAGTTTGGCATTTGAGCATTTTTGAGTCAATAAGGTCGTCCGCTAGTTTTGTACAGTGAGAAGATTTTTGGTTTACGAGCTCATTACAACATTTACTATGTGAAGTTTTACTCAGTTGTCCAATCCATCAAGCATTGGCGCCATTATCTTTTTCATCATAAATTTGTTCTTTTTATGGATCATGATGTCTTAAAGCACTTGGGTAGTCAAGATTATATTTCGGCTCGACATGCTACTTGGGTTGCGTATTTGCAGTAATTTATGTTTATCATTAAACATCAATTTGGTCGTATGAATAAGGTGGCAGATGCTCTTAGTTGATATACCTCATTTATACCAACTTATAGCTTACTAATTCATATGTTTTCTTTAGTCTTTGTTGTGTTCTTAGAGTCTTTTCAGGTACAAAACGCAAGGATACTTTGGATTCTACATGTTGAGCAAGAGTGGAGCTTAACTTTGGATTTTTCCACTACGAGTTGAACGATCGATCGAGCAACACCAAGATTGATCGATCGTAACTTTAGATAAGGAAAACTGCGCTCGATCCGATGATCGACTTCTCACGCCTGACGCGATCGACCCCCATTCGCCTATGTTATGCGCACGATCCATTGCACAACCTAGGACTCAGAGATCGATCAAGCCATTTAATTGTGCACGATCCTTTGCACGATATGGAAGCTTCACGATCGAATGAAGAAAGGTTGATCGATCGGGCAATCTAAGGATCGATCGATCCATGACTCTGCAAAGCGAAAAGGGAATTTTCTTATTTCATCCCAGTTGGTTTTATTCTATATATTAGGTTAAAAACACGTTTTTAGAGAGGCTTTTACAGAGAGAAAAAGTAGCAAACTCTAATTTTTAACCTAGAGGAGAAGGATTAAGATCTCTACATCCTTAGAGAAGATCCCTGAACCTCTATTTCCCGTGGAACTGGATGCGTTTCACAATGTTTTCTATGTTTCGATGTTAAAGAAGTGCTTAGGCAATGGAGAACGAGTTGTAGTCAAACCCCCAAGGAATATAATGGAAAAATTGACTGTTGAAAGAATTCCAGTTCGGATCTTATATAGGAAGGTCAAGGCAGGCCGAAGAAGATAACCAGAATGATGCAGGTTGAATGAGACTGCGATGGGGAAGTTGAAGTTACTTGGGAACCGGAAATCAGAATGAAAGAGAGTTTCCCTAAGTTATTCGAGAAGCAGAGGGTTAGACCATCCCAAGCCTAGATTGGAGGACGAATCCTTTGAAGTGGGGGAGACTTGTAACGCCCGTGTCCCGCGGACCTTTCGGGTGACTCTGGATGGGTCCGAGAGAAGTAGGAATTGGGTCGGGATATTAGATTGGAATAGGTGAAATTCGGACAAGTATGGTCCATGAAATTCAGAAAGGGAGTGATAGTGTTCGGACATGGAATGATAGTTTTCAGATAGGGAGTGATAGTGTTCAGACAGGGAGTGATAGTGTTTGAACATGGAGTAATAGTGTCCGAACTAATGGAGTAGGAAGTGATTGGGACGGTCAGGATCGGTTCAAAAGTGAGTGTCCCGTGGGTTGGACTAATTAGTGGGACGGAATGACCGACTTACTAAGCAATTTGTTTGCTTACCCAATCTGCGTGATTGTAGGTGATGTCAATGACCATGAAACTGGCTAAGTAGGAGTGAGATCAATGCGAGAGGGAGGAAAAATGGAATAAGACTGGGATAAACTGAGTCTAGATACATTTATTTATCATTTTTGTAAACTTTGTTGTACTAGAACCCCATTTGATTAGTTTATGCATACTTTTGGGCTTATCAAACTGTCATAAATTGAAAACGGACTACATAAATAAAGGAATCTAAATTGGCTAATTGTTTGGTTTGCCCATGACCAAACTGAATCAAATCCAGACATAGGCATCTTGAATTAGAGTGCTATATTAGTCTCATTAACGAGTATGGGCTTCGTGGGGTATAAGCTAATGAGATGAAGAAGAGACACAATCAAATTTGTCAAAGGCCCATTAGATTTATCAAAGTTGCGAGATATAGAGGATGTCTTCTATGGTGCACAATAGCAAGACAACCACAAGAGGAGAGACTAAAGAGAAAGAGCGATTCATCTTCCTGAGTGTTGTGAGCTCTTTATATAGCCTCTATGCAAAACCATCAATGTGTAAAAAGCATGTGACATAGTATCACTACAAGTGTGAAGTGTGTGAGTGTATATTCTCTTCTAAAGCTAGTGGATTTTTGGAGTTAGAGTTCTCCCACGAGACGTACCGCACAGGCCGGGAATTCGTCAAATCTCTTGTCTCTTTTATTTTTACTATTTACACAAACTAAAACGTGAACCAAAAGCAACAAAAGTGAACCCAAAATCCATAACAAGTGGTATCAAAGCGTAGGAGCTATGTTGTTGTCCCTAGGAGTCCCAAAGAGGTTCAACGGAGAAGGATTTACAAAGCTTGGAAAGAAGAGTTGCTTGCTTGCTTGGAAAGGTGGAGTGTCTCAGATGTGGTGAGTGAAGAAATCACAGCTGAGAATGAGGATATGATGGCTGAGTCTTCAAGTCCTCAAAACCTGAAAAGAATGGAAGAGGAAAACCTGTCAGTAGAAGGAAAAGAAGGTAAAGCTAGATCAATTATCATAAGTGTAGCAGATAATGTCTTAAGGAAAATCAAGGATGAAGAGACAGCTACAAAATGATGAATGTGTTAGATGATCTTTACTTGCCTAAGTCATCTGCAAACAGAGAGGTCTATTTATCTAGTCAACCAATGGACAAAATAGGACTCAAGTATAGGCTGTTTGAGGATGGTCAATTCAGTCTGGTTGAAAGGCAAACAACTGTAGAAAAGAAGGGTTTGCAAGCACATAACAGAGTTGAGACAGAAGGTTAGAACAATGACAACAATGACGCTCAAGAAAAAAGGAAAATTCATTTTCCGTTCGTAAAAGAAAATGGTACATGCTGGAAACGGAGACACAAAGGACATGTGGAAATGAATGTCCACAGTGCAAAATAAATGTGGAGGTGCAGTCAGGTGGAGTAGAAGAAGCTTCAAAGACTAAGAAAGATAGGTTGAATGGGACTGCATTATTGGTCGCAGAAAGCGAAGTTGCTATGAGTAAGGAAAGTTCAGAAGATTAGGTAATTGATTCGGTAAGCACTTACCACGTGACTTCAAGAAGAGAATGGTTTGAAGATTTGGAAATCATAGAAAACAGAAATGTATCAATGGCTAATGATACTGTGTCAGAAGTTAAAGGAGTTGGAAGTGTGAAAATTTGAAGAGAAGATGGAATGTAAATTCTTTTGATAGGTGTGAGATATGTCCCAAGTATGACAAGAAATCACATATCTTTGGTAATACTTGAAAAAAGGGTGCTGGTACAAATCAAACAATGGAACCTTGAAGGTTATCGAGGGATGTTTTTCATTGATGAAGGCTCAGAAGATAAATTCTGTGTATGTGCTTAAGGGAAAGACAATTCCTGGTGACCTAAAGGCTGAGAAAAAGTCACCAGTCAAGACTGAAGAGAAGCATATTAAGTATGCCCAGAAGAATGAGAATGGTCTTGAGATTACAGCAGGCAGAATGTGTTGTAGAAATCAAAGGAAAAGTGGGAAAACAGCAAAAAAAGTTTGGGTGAAAAAGGAAGGAAGGGTACCGGTAACAGATTTGAGTTTCAAGGAACAGACGGAAATTCAGAAGGATGCAGTTTGTAGAAATCCAAGAACTGAGGGTATTAAAAATTCTGTGAGAAAGGCTTCAGTGTTCAGATGTAAGAAAGTGGAAGCAAATGTCTACATAAATACTTCAAGTTACGTGACTGACATGGAAAACGTGGAAGGCACTATAGTGGAGCAGCAAAAGAATGTGCCCGCTCGATTCACTTCTCTGGATCAGCTCACGTTTAAAGCTACAAGGGCTGTAGCAAGTATCATATGTTATCCATGTACTTCAGTTTCAGGTGGAAAAACCGTGAAGTAAAAATGTCTGCTTCTGCAGTGGGAAGTAGAAGGAACTACCAGAATGAAAGAAGAGGAGCATGCTGACTCAATGAGTCATCAAATGGAGCTCAGCTAGGCTATGCACAATGTATGTAAATCACCAAATTAAAAGAATTCGAGTTTTACAGCCAAGAAAGGAATTCTTATGAAAATATGTTTGAAAAAATCATGGTTAAGCATTTGGTTGTTAGAATAAGTTGAACATGTCTCTGGAGGACTTATAAAGCTTCAAGAAATAGCATTGT